>PVHX01027212.1:0-19685 GCA_004024805.1 Geosciurus inauris | reverse complement strand
CTTGGTCCCTCTTTCATAAAGGCTGCCATATTCTTTCCTAAAATCAGTGAGAAGTGGGTGAATTATTTATCCCATCCATCAAGAGCCTTGGCTGTATATACAACATTCAAGTCTCAAAGAGGAAGTGTGACTGTTGTTCAGTCAAAGGCTGGCTTGATTGCTCATTGATCCCTTTGGGCTTAGGACTTCAGGTATATCCTGAGTTCTTTATTCCCTTTCTAGGCTTTTATCACTGAGTAGAAGGTCAGTCCATTCTTCACTTTGTTTCTGAAGCCCGGTGCTTTTTGTGTGACAATACCAGTAACTCTGGATAATTATTAGGCAGTACCAATGAATATTGGAGGAAAAAAAGAAAAGAAAAATACCAGTGGGACTTGCCTGCTAATTTGCTCTAGAAACTTTCCAAATTTTCTTAAGTTGTACTAAAAGATTTACTTTTTATTTTAGAAGCAACAAATATTTTTTTGATATCTGACAGTTTCTATTTCTCTACCTTCCTTCTTTATATCCACCATACTACCACTTTGTCACCTAAAACTGATTTAAATTGCTAGCGCAATAGGTAGTGGTGTATTTTAAATTGATTTCTTAACACTAGCAATCCATTGTTTTTGATCTCAAATACTTCTTAAAGGACACCAGTTCTATTCTGCAATTACGAGGTAGTAATTTAAGTTCTATATACTCATTGATTCCAAATAAAGTCATTTAAGTTGAGAGATAACCTTTTTAAGTTGCCTTACCATTTAAATCTTAAAAATAAATGAAAAATTCTGATTAATAAGTCATATTTTATTAGATGACCTTGCTGTCCCAGTCTCCAGAAAGGGAATTGTGTTAGCTTGATCTTATATATGTTTTTTTGTGGATTTGCAATAAGATATTTGAACAGTAAAAATAGTTTATATTGATTTGTGTAATGTTCATATTTTATAGTAGTTGGAAGTAACTCCATGTGGAAAATATGGATAATAATTATTAATAATATAATAATATTGTAATATTATCTAATATTAATAATAATAATGTTAGATAATATCCAAGAACTTTTACTAGAGACTTGCACAGTAAACTCATAACTTTTTATTTGACTTATAAAATTATAGGAAAACTTAACATGTATATTCTTCTGATTTTAATCACTTTTGTTCTTGTGCACTGGATACTTCAGGCACATTTTCTTGTTAAAAAATAGGCAGTAGGAGGAGAAAAACTTTGTAGTAGTATATATCTACCCTTCTGCTGTCATTGTACTTTCCCACTGGAAAGAAGTTAATTATATATGTTAAGAACATATCTGTGAAAGTTTGGGAAATGTCTCTTAAAACTGCTAAACAAAACTATTGAAGATAGAGGAAAAAACAAGACAAAAGAACCACCCACATACACATAATCCAGTTTTCAAAGAGTAACAACAAAAAGAATTTTCTGAAAGTATAGTTTAATAGTAAAAGTGCTGTACCCTATGCACTACTTGAAGGAATCAAAGATGAATAAATTATTAGACTTTATAAAGTAGAGGCAAAAGTTTCCAATTAAAAACAACAAAATTGAAAGATACCAGTAGAAAATATTATTAACTGTTACGGTTGATTTTTCAGATGCCTTTGAATAGCATTATTAAAATGATAAACTACTTTCTGTATCTTTTTATTTCACTGAGACTATTTATTAGTCTAGCTATAATAATTAATCTAGCTATAACTTGAATTTAGTCTATTTCCATTAAAATCCAAACTATGGCAACTGACACTTTTCGATCTTTGTTATATAGTCATTACAGAATCAAATAGTAAATCAATACCTGGTTAGTTCTTCTAGAAAAATATTCCTGAACCAGAATGAATGTATGTGAGAACAATGATTATTTCCTTTAGCTCTCTATCTTCATTGTCTAAAACAGTACCTGACACACAGTAGGCACATGAGTATTTGTTGAATGATTGAATGAATACATCTCATAACTTTTATATCAGAGTATTCTCCTTGTTTCATAACTGGGAAAATAGAGGTTGGAGTGGTACTAACTTGACTATGACTTCACAGCTAGGAGATGTATCCCACATCAAAAATCCTTTCTTACCATTCATCAACTGCTATGTCTATACTATCTTTGCTTGCAGAATTCAAGGCTACTCCCCCCTTTTGATTGATGCTATGTTCACTTTGTGTATGATTAAATTAAGAAATTGCATGTTAGCCTTTTATTACAAAATAAAGAAAATCTGTTGCATTCCAAATAAAAATTAACAAATTTATTTCTTCTTAGAAAAAAAATGGAAGTGTCAGAATTAGTTGCCATGCTATTTTTATTTCTATAAAGCAAGGTCCCAAACATGATTTGGAGATTGAACATTATTAATATAAAAATCTGAAATAGGAAATGTTACAAAATCTGAAACTTTTTAAGTGCCAACATGAGACTACAAGTGGAAAATTCCACACCTGATCTTATGTGAAGGCTCATGAAACACAAGCATGCTAAAAATATTGTAAAATATTATCTTCAGGCTATGTGTATAAGATATACATATGAAATATAAGTGAATTTTACATTTTGACTTGGGTCCCATTCTCAAGATATCTCATATACATACAAATACTCCAAAATCCTAAATATCCAAATTCTGAAAAATGTCTAGTCCCAAGCCATTTTAGATAAAAGATACTCAACCTGTAATCATGTCTGGTGACTTAATCAAGTCACCAGTATTTCTTTACTTGATTTAAAAGTATTAATCACTGAAAAGAGAAGGACCAATTTGAGTTTAATTGCCTCTGGAGAACCAATTCTGGAAGAATTTTGGTGAAATTGCTTATCATCTTTCTTTTATTTGTTTGAGTCAAACTTAAATTTTACATGTATATTCTTTACAAATTTTCAGATTAAAGCATACTATATTATTCTACTTTTTAAAATAAGGAAAATTAGAGAAATGAAAATTACCAGTACAATGACATGTGGAATGTGATACATCATCCTTAAATCTCTGTCCCCCTTCTCATCCCTGGTCTGCACCTTGGTCAATTCATTTTTTTCTCCTTTTATAATAATTATTTTAGGTTTATTCCTGTTGATCTAAGGGTCACCCTTTGTTTCTCTGCTTTTACCCTTGAAGAATTTATCATTCTTATGGCTATAATTATACATTTATGCCTCCCCAAATTACTTCTGCCATTCAGATCTCCAATTCCTAGAATGAATCCTCTATTCTAATGTTCTATTATATTGAAATGAAAATTGAAAGACAATGCATTATTTCCCTCTTCAGGAAGTGACCTCTTTTCCAAGCATCATGAGAATATTTAGTGACATTGCTGTCTTTCCAATGTCCCCATTTTTTCAGGTTTATCATGTGGTTGATTCTTCCAAAACAATCAATAAACAAGTTGTACCAAGCATTCTCCTCAGTATTCATCTGATTTACTATCCTGCCCATATTTGTACATTTCATTGAAAATAAGATTCATTATATCTCATAATAAGGCTACTGAAATGGTATAGACTTTTCTCTTAGCTGGCAGACCACTAGACTTCTTTTTGATAGCTACTTACTTTAATTAACTTATTTATAAAGGAAATATTTGAGTAGTTCTCATTTCTGGATAAATTTGTATATGTATATTAAGTTCTATTTCATATGATTAAAGATCTTTAATGGGGCTAGGATTATGGCTCAGTGGTAGAGTGTGTGTGTAGCATTCATAAGGCTCTGGGTACAACTCTCATTACCAAAAAACAAAAACAAAACCTTTAATATGTGGGTTCATGGATGGGGAAAGGAACTGGATCATATAGGAATATTTTGAGTTCTTCATGGTAGTAAGTTCTAGATGGTTGATTTATAAGAAAGAAGTAGAGAAATGGTTCATATAACAAAGCAGTTTTCCCAAACACACATGCACACACACACATACACATACACACACAAACATATGCAAATCTTTACAAATTACTTTTAGTCTGTCTCAAAAAATAATTGAAGCATCTAACAAAATGTATGTATTGTAATAATTTAAAAGCAAATATATTAAATAAATCAGTGAATTAGACATATTTTCAGATAAATTTTGACAAACATTAAGATAAAAATCTATGGCCTTAAGATACCACCAAGAACTGGGTATAGGTTGTAAATTTGACTTTCAATAGTTTAACCACAAAAGTTATGAAAGAGACTAATTCAGTTATCAGAGTCACGATGTCCAAAAGATAAAATCAAAAGATTTTTCCTGATTCTTCAACCTGTGAGAAATTTCTCCCTTAGATCCTTAGAGGAACAGCATATAATATAGGAGATCATTTTCTGTGTCCCTACAATAAATGCAGCCAACAGTTAATAAAACATAAAATCAATCCTGAGAAAGTCCAAAGCAATGTGGTAGGGTATGCAGGTCCTGGTGGCTTGGCTTGATCCAAAGATGAATTTTTCACCAAACTTTTTTAATGAATATTTTAACATGTACAAAAACTGAAAGAAGGGTAAAGGGAATAACCCCATCTTGTTTGAACAATTGTCAACATTTTACCATAATTACTTTATCTATTTATGTAACTATTTTGAGCCTTTGAAACTAAGTTTTTAAATATTTTTTCAGTGTTCTGAGATGTAATCTGCATAGTAATTATATATTTTCATGTGTAGTGAAAACATAGTTTTTCAGCCTGAAGTTTTCAGTAGCAGACTTTCCAGGCAGGACCACTTGGGAATAATAACTACAAAAGGGCAAGATTTAAGGAAAGAGTTTAATGTCATATTCTCTAGTACCAAACAGGAGTGAAGCTATTCAGTCTTGTCTAATAAAAGTAAATTCATGTTTTCTTGGAATCAACTAAGCCAATAATATGGACACACACACACACACACACACACAAACACATACACACACACACAAACCCAAAGAAAGTATAGGCCCTTTTTTTATTTCAAGAATAAGTTAAATAATATTAGGAAAATACAGTTAATGTTGGTAATTTGATCAAAATAAATGAGGTTAGATTTAAATCACTAACAATTAACTTTTATAATTACATAAATAGCATAAGTAAAAATTATTTTAGCCATACATAATACATTCCCTCTAAGTGGGCTGTTTAGCAGTTCACACTCAGAAATAAGAGAATTTTGTTAGAAGCCCTTACTGAATCCCTAAATGACAACAATATGAGGGACCAAGAATGAGACTACCATTTCTCTGTGGAATACAATTAATGATTTTGGTTCTTTAAAAACATAATAAGAAAATTTCAAGCAGAGGCCTATGTTCTATGTAAGGTACTTACATACATAGCAAGAAGCCTAATAAACTTCAGATACAAAGCTTCAAAAGGGCCAACCTTAGGTTTGTTCCTGATTTCACTCTCATCGTTAATGATAGTTGAGAAAAAATGAGAGCAATGAAGACTTACACAATAGCAGGATGACACTGGATCTAGCACACTGCTATGTTCTACAGTCTGGTGAAAAGTCATTTGGAAACAAACCTTTCAATCCAATGTGAGCCTCCTAGTGCTATGTTTTTGCTTGGTAAAGTCACTCTTCAAACCAAGTTTATTTGCTATAATATCATTAGACACAACTTTCTAAGGGAAAAAGAAAAGTATTTAAAAATCCTTTCACATGAAATGATCATTTTCAGTAGTTCCATATGGCTGTCCACCTTACTGCATTAAAATTACCTCAGTATGACATGTATGTAGATGAACAGCTCTTTGAAGTACAAAAATATTGACCTTCCAAATGACTACTAACAAATAAGTTCCCTTCCAAGTCATTTAGCCACCAAAATTTTGGAAATCCAGAAGACTGAATGTGTAATGATTAGGAAAAACTACCTTTTGAACTATCTTAATTTACGAGGAAACAACTAATCAGATCATGTTCAATAATGATAGAATTTTAAATGGGAAATTTCAGGAGAGAAGATTACCATGTATTTTTCAAACTATTTGGATAGAAATGTTCTTAAATATTAACACTTTTCGTGCACAAACATACACACCAAATTCTGTACTTCATTTTGTAACAAAAATAATATTTTTATGATTTTTTTAAATGATTTATGTAAATGTATTCAAGCGAACTTTAAGCTCATATTCTGAGATAAATTAAAGATATTGTTGTTTTTATTTATTGATTAAAAAATAACTCAGACGTTCAGAAGGTTTATCCTAAATTACCCAGTTAATAAGAGATAAAAATCAGTGTATACTGTCTTCTGAACCAAATGACAGAATATCAGAGAACAAAGAGATTATAATGTTATTAGATGCTTTTCAAGTACTTACAAACTAACATCTACTTTTATATCCAAGAAGCATGAAGCATATAATTAACCTGTTGATGAATTGCAAGTCATGTAGCCAACACCCATATTTGCTATGACACAGATAAAACACCTTATAGCTCTTAATTCCTATCAGTTTTAATTGATACTAATTTTGGGAGCTCATCCAGTTTTCTTATCATTTGAGCTTTAACAACTCTATTATTCTTTTCTTCCAGGATGGGCATATAAGCACATATAGTCCTGAATTTGGGCAGAGGTGAGAATTGCCATATGCAGAATTTAGTGATATATCTGATGCCCAAGTTAAAATGAAAGAATAAGTCCTAGACTTTTGCAGAAATCATAAGTCTAGGCTTTTGTGATAAAGTTTACAGAGATCACAAGTGCCTTACTCTCTTGTCCTCTCCTTGCTGTTTGAAGGGCCTTCCATTTGATTTTATAGTCTATGGTGTTTATATTTTTTTATTTTTATTTTTAAATTAAGATGTAAAAGCTGGACTCCTTTGATCTATACTTCAAATTGAATTACATATACAGATTCACATAAACACTACCATCATCGAAATGAAGAACAATTGCATCAGCCCCCAAAACTTCCTTGTGTTATCCCACATGATCACACAGTCTCCCTACACATGGTTCCTGACATCCACCAAGCTGTTTCCCATAGCTATAGTTTTTCTTTCAGAAAATGTCATATGAATGGAGTCTTAGAGTATGCAACCCCTGGAGATTGGGTTTTTTTGCTCCATCCAGTACTTTTGAGATTCATCTAAGTAGTTTTGTACAGTGATAGTTCTTTTTTATTGCTGAGTAGTTTTCTGCAGTATGGATGTAACATAATTTTTTTAATCCATTCATCCAGTGAAAGACATTTAAAATGCTTCCAATTTGGGCCATAAAAATATCATAAAATTGTTTTGGTGTAAAATCAAGTTTTTATTTTTTAGAGTGAACACTTAGGAGTAGTGTTGCTAGGTGATACAGTAAATGTATGTTTGACTTTACAAAAAAAATGTCAAATTATTTTCCAAAGTGATCTTACTGTTTGGCATTTTCACCAATACATAAGATTTCTGGTTGTTCCAAAATCTTGCCACCACTTAGTATTGTCAAGAAAGTTTTTTGAAAAGTCATCCTGCTGATATGTAGTAACATATTTTCAAGGTTGTAATTTAAATTTCTCTAATGGCTAATGGTGTTAAACATTTCTGTTATTTTTATTTTCTGTGCATCCTCTTTGGTAATGTGTTTTTTTAAATAATTTTTCCCAGTTTTAAAATTGAGCTATTTGTTTTCTTAATTTTGAATTAATGTCTCACCATTTATTTGAGCTTATATCTTCTGAGAGCATTTATTGGTTTTCAGCATGTAGATCCTGTACATACTTTGTTTGATTTATGCCTAAATATTTTATTTTTGGAGTTGCTATAACTTTTAAAATGTTGATTTCCATTATTTATTGCTAGTAGATAGAAATATGACTTTTACATATTGATCTTTTTATTAGTTTTCTATGCTGGATAACAAATTATGGAAAATTCAATTGCTTAAAACTACACACATTTACTATTTCATAGTCTTTGTGGATCAGAAGTTAGGAAATAACAGTGAGGTCCTCTGCAAGACTGCCATTATGGTGTCAGCCAGGACTGGGTTCTTATCTGAAGCCTCTACTGGGAAAAGATCTGCTTCCAAGTTCCTTTAGGTCTTTAACAAAATTAATTTCCTGTGGTTGTAAGATTCATGGCTGCTTACTTCTTCAAAAGCAGAAAAGAACATGAAAAACTCTAGAGACTATCTGTTAACAAGAAAATATTATATAATATTACATAATCTCAAGAGTGACATTATATCACCTTTGTCATATTTTATTGGTTAGCAAGTTACAGGTTCCATTCACACTGAAATGAACAGAATTACCCGAAGGCATGAACACCAGAAGGAGGGGACCATGGGAGTCTTGGTGTTTTGTCAGAGATGCCTTAATAATTTTTATAAAGATAAGCATGTCCAAAAAATATGAACATTTTAAAATTTTCTTCTTCCTAATCTATATACTTTTTATTTCATTTTCTTGACTTATTGTACTAGCTGTCTTGCAGTATGAACAAGAATAGAAGTGATGAGAGCTGGGGGCTGGGAATGTAGCTGAATGGTAGCGTGCTTGCGTAGCATGTGCAAGGACCTGAGTCCAATCTTCTTTGGCACCACAAAGAAAAAGGGGAGGGGGAAGAGGAAGAGGATAATGAGATCCTAGCCTTGTTTCAAACCTCAGAAGGGATGCATTATTCTTTCACCATTAAGTATCATGTTAGCTGTAGGCGTTATATGGATGCCCATTATCAGTTCACGTTATAACCTTACATCTTAGTTTCCTTACTTATTATTTACTCATAATAATGAATTTTATTATATGCTTTTTATTTTATGAATTTATTATATTTTTATTATATGAATTTATTATATTATTTTATCAATAATGAACTTTATTATTAGTTTACTTATTATTTACTCATAATAATGAATTTTATTATATGCTTTTTATTTTATGAATTTATTATATTTTATTATATGAATTTATTATATTATTTTATTAATAATGAACTTTATTATATGCTTTTTACAGGATCAGTTATATCATATATTATACTGTTAACATGATGGTATGTTTTAATTTTCAAATATTGAACCAGCTTTGCATTCTCAGCATACAACTCACTTGGTTGTAATATGTTATGCTTTTTTATATTTTTTAAATTATATTATTTATATTAATATTTTATATAATGTTATATAAAAAGATTATTTTGGCAATATTAATGAGGAACATTGGTCTGGGTCTGTTAAAGGGTATGATTTTTCCTGGAACAGTTTCCAGTAAAATTCAATTCCCAGAACCATAAAAGACTAAAAATAAAAAAATAAATAGAATAAAAATGAGATTGAAAGTGTTCCTTCCCATTCTACTTTTTGGAATTGTTTGAGTAAATTGTTGTTATTTCTTCTTAAAATGTTTGAGAGAATTTGTGATGTAGTCTCCCAGGACTGTTGTTCTGTATGCTCTCTAGATTTTATACACTGCATTCACATACCTACTGTGTCCACCCAGAACCAGAACTTCTAGCCTGAGGTTTTATGATGAGTTCTCATAGGTGTTTAGATACTTGTCTGTTGAAATATTCTTCTGGAAGTCACAAAAGAGTCAAGTTATCTAACCTACACATTTTCTTTAGCCTGGTTTGTTCCTAAAAATACATTCAAGCAATTGGCTCTTCAGTCCTGTGTAATTATATTAGCAGATGTGACATTCATATTAGACTTGTTTTTTTTTTTAATTTTTTATTTATTTATTTTTTTAGTTGTAGGTGGACAGAATATCTTTATTTTATTTTTATGTGGTGCTGAGGATCGAACCCAGTGCCTCACGCGTGCTAGGCGAGCACGCTACCACTGAGCCACAATCCCAGCCCCTAGACTTGTTAATGTATTATATTCCTTCATTATCACCATGTAAGACTTATTAACAATGCCCGGTAGAATAACACTAGAACAATCACTACTTGGAAAATATTCAGTTTAACTACTATTTTGTAATAAATTCCAGGCTGTCAGCAAAAAACCAGATAAATAGATAATTTAAAAATACTTTCCCAGTATATCGCATATATATAAAATAATCAATGCTAACATGTTGGGCCGACTTTATCTTAGATTTGTGTTATTCCAACTGATATCTGGTGAATATGCAAGCAATACATTTATATAGTAGTTCTGTGTCAGAAAACTACACATGTAAGAGCTTCAACTTCTAACACAAGAGTGTCATCAAAGTCTAGATAAAACAAATTTTTAGCTTTTGCAAGCTACATGTACTTTTATTACATAGTCCCCTTTGAGATTTTTACAGTCCATATTATATTTTTTATAATCCATATTATGTTTTTACTGCTATTCTAACATTTTTTACAACTTATAAATTATAAGTTGTAAAAAATTATATCTTATATTTCTCTAATTTAGAAGTCTGATATGGATTTCACTGGACTAAAATGGTCAAGTGGTCATCACGCCTGCACTGCTTTCTAGAGGTTCTAGACTCTACTTCCTCTCATTTTCCAAATTCTAGAGGCTGCACATGGTCGTTGGTTTATGACACCCCTCCTCTACAACCCCAGGCTACAGGTTCTGTGGATAAGACAAAAGAGGCAAATCCATTCTGCATCTGAATGCAGTTTATAAAATCTAGATAGAACAGAGAAACTCTTTAAGAACCCTTCAAAGTAAGCAGTGGCAGTCCTAAATGGTTTCATTGGCAAATTATCTCAAACATTTTAAGGAAAGAGAGAAAAAGAAAAAGAAAAACACCAGCAAAGTATCATCTTCTATACTTGCTCACATTCTCTCATCTTCCTCTGACCACACCCAGAGAAGGTTCTCCTCTTTTAACACTTTACATATTTAGATTGTGCCCATCCAGATACTTCAAAATAATCTCACCTCAGGGTCCTTAGTTTAATAATGTCTCCAAAATCTCTTTTGCCATAAAAAGTAGCATATGCACAGGTCATGGAGTTCAAGCCTTGGAGATCTTTTGGAGGAAGAGCACTTTCAGGGGACCACACAGCTCTTCAAAAGTATAACAGTATCTCTCTGCTCTGAGGGCATACAAAAACAGGCTACAAACATGATTAGTGCTGTAAACTGTGACGCTAATTAACATGGGAGGAAATCTTTAATTCTCTTTTTTCTTTAGTGTGTAAACATTAATAGCTGAAACTGCATTAGAAAAAAATCCATATGTAATGGAAATGAAGGAGAAATTTTGTTTTTAATCTTAGTAATGAGGACAATAAATTAGAACCTTCATAAAAAATGAGAATGTATGACATTTCAAATTCTAAAATAAATGCATATTTGTACTCATTATGAAAATTTTCTTGAATGTTTAGATTCTGGATAAAATTCAAAACCCATTTTATTATATATTTTAACATAAATTATCAATTATAAAATTTAAGAGTTTATTCATTATGTTATTGTGTTTTTTGTCATTTTCTGGCTGTCTGAACATTCTCGTAGGTCCTCAAATTATTATAAGATTAAAATACAAAATATGTTTTTTCTTCTCTTTTCTAATAGCAAGAAACATAGCAAATTCCATAATAAATTCAGTGCATTGATACTTTGAAATCAGACAATATTTACTCAATTTCCAATAAAACTTGGCGACTTAAGCAGATCACTATTTTTTATGTGAAAGTTTTTCTAATTCACTACTACTTGATATTAATTTTGAAGAAAATTCAACTCTAAATGCTCTTGAAATTATAGATTTCCAGACTACTAACTGATAACAATAATAAACTTTAAAAATGAAGTGTAGAAATGTGTTAATTTATTTGCTATATCCATAAGAAGAGAAAATATTAATATAAATTTTATTTAAAAGTTACCATTTATATTTACATCTTATCATTTCAAATGTTTTGAAAATATTGAAGATATCATTCTTAAAACCTCTTGTCAATTATTACTACTAACATCTCTGCTACTTATTAACCCATTTTATTCCATTTACCCAAATATCAATGGAACACTAATAAAATATAACACTTGTAAAACTTAAATTGAGCAAAAAAATAACTTAGGGTAACTTTGAAATAATATTTGAATATTTATTATGTTTTCAGAATTAAGTAGTTGAGACTTAACGGGTTAAAAAATTATTATTTCTTTCTCAATGGCTATATTTTGATATGACATTACTATGGGCTTTATTCACAAAAAGAAACAAAAAATGTTTTGTAGAGAAAAGTGTTTTTTTTAAATGAGAAAGATAGCACTAAAATTTAATTGAGGATCATTTTGTCATTATTTAGAACGATAAAAAAATAATAAAGATTTTGTAGTTCAATTTTTCCATTCTAGGACCATTTTTAAACTCATAATTCAGAATTAATTTTTTTAGAAAAAAATATCAAAATTCATTTAAAAATTCATATATCAAATATCACCATTAATATTCCCACTGCACTAAGTCATTAAATTAGGTTCTAATAATATGAGGATTTTGTTTGTAATAATGCAACGACTCCCCTAGGAAAATCTGGCATGATAATGTACCCATTTTCAGAAGTTTTTAAGTTTTGCAAGTGAATTTTTTATAACTGTAACTTTTAAACCTAATGCATCCATATTGATTGTAGATGTTTTGGAGTAGAGAAGTTTGATGCTTCATCTTCAGTGTAGAATGTGATCAATAATATAATTTCCCTTCCTGAGTAATTTTTAATCAAGCTCTCAGAAGGACTGCTACAGTTTAAAAGAATTTGAGACTTTTAAATACCAATACTTGGAATAGTTAAGAGTAAAGAAATTTTCTATAACTTTTGAGAAAAACAATATCCCAATTTGATTATTCAGTCTTTCTGAAAGAGAAAGGGGGAAAGGAAAGAAGGAAGGAGGTAAGGAAGGAAATGGAAAGGAAAAAGAAAAGGTTACATTCTATGTCACCTAAAAATGTTTCTAAAAATCATTGAACACTTTTTCATGAGTATCAGCAACCATGGGCATATTTACATAATTTAATTTTTTAGAAGTATGACCTGAGATATTTCAGGTTGAAAAAAATCTAATTTTCAACAGAAACTGGGAATGATTACAAACATTTGGGAATTAGGATTTAGGAGTCGCTAAAGCAACTAGTTTTTTTCATAGTTTCATTGCCTAACTCTCAGAGAACTACTTAATTTCTAGACTGAAAAATACATTTCTGACATTTGTGCAAACCCCTCTGTTTGATTAGATCAAATATCCTAGAGCCAACCTCACAAGATTCTTCTGGAAATTGCTGTCATTTTATTTTCATGTGATCTTTTTCTTTAAAAGAATAATAATCAATACTTTCTCAGTCTCTATGCGACTCAGTAAATAACATCCATTTTCTCTGCCCATAATCTTCAGCAATTGAATAAGGACAAACATTAAGGCAGATGAGAAACCAAAAGATTACCTTCATTACCGGTGAAGCTAATGTTGGAAAAGATCACATCTGTAGGTAAAGGGGGCTTCCTAATTCTGAGAACTAGGATTCAATAAACTTGCCTACAAGAGAAACATTTGTGCAGTGGGTAGAACACTTAGAGGAAAAAAGAGGAAGGGTGTGGTTACCCAGGCACGGTTTCTTTCCAGAGACCCAATCCAAGTAAGTCCTTTTTGTATACAGGGAGTAGTAGCAGGCTAATGGATATCCCTGCACAAAGAAGTAATTTTATGAGTAAAGATTAAGCATTCCACCCAACACTATAATTTCAAAGCTAATGGACTGAAATGTTGAAATAGATCATCTACTAAATACTAATATATTTTCCCAGTGCCTCTTCATTCATGAAGTATATGGTTTGCCTAAACTGGTATAACCTGAAGAGTGTAAGACTAATTGAAGTCAGTAATATAACCAGATCCAGTGTCAGATTTTACATCTATGATCTCAAATCCCTTCTGCTCCACCCATACCATTTTCACACACAAACATACATCTTCACAATAGATGTTAAGCTGTACTTAATCTATTCATGGTGTTCATGGTTGAGAAATATTAGCCCTTACAGCATGATAGAATGTTGGGTCATATTTAATTACCTATAGGCATTGACTGTGCTTCTGACAGAATTAAAGTTCATAGGCTGGAAAAAAGTCAGAATGTTGCTGATTAACAGTAGGATCATGTAGCTTTATCACATCGTGACTCTTGCCTGCTCTCTGGGAGGGTAACCTCTAAGTGACATGGCTGCCTTGACTAAGGTAGAACTGGAATGTTTTTATACTCTCTCTCCAACATCAAAGGCTTACATGGTCCACACTGCCTATGTGGATTAATCCTCTTTAATTTTCATCACAAAATCCTTCTGTTTCCAAAATGCATTTCTTATGCTATGCTTTTCCTACTTATTGGAATTTTTTCAATTTCTGCCCTTTCTTCCCAGTCTGTCTTCACCTTATTTCTACTTATTCTATGCCATAAAGATCCGGCTCAATTGGGCCCTCTGTGAAAATATCCACCACTGCTCATTTAGTGGCCCCTGAATTTTCTATTCCCGGTAACATTTAAGCACTTTTTTAAAACCACAAATTCTACTTAATTATCACTTAGATCATTTGCCTATTAGTTTTTGGAATGATAGTCATAACTCTTCTAGTAGACCATAAACAGGACCAAGATCCGGGACCATATACCTCTTTTTATTCCCTCTTTTTATCTTCAGGGAATAAGAAGTCAGCCTGACCTAAGTCTGAGGCCAGCACTAACACTTTTCTCTTAGTAACCTCTAGCAACTTCTAAGGCTTGGTTTCTTCATTTGTAAAACTGAGACCAATAAACTGTTATAAAGATTAAATAAGATGATGTATCCATAGGGCTTTACATAATACCTGAAGCATAATTTTCAATAATGTCAGTAGGAGTGTCATTGTTTTTTGATAGATGTTCATAGGTTGGATTAACTTATTGATAAAGTAATCTTTATTTTATTTCTTATGGGAACATATCCAATATTCATTTGAAAAATGTATAAGCTCTGGGAGCACCTTACAGGCACAGGGAGGCCCAGAGGGGATGAGTCCTTGAGAATCTTTATTCCCTAATGCCAAGAATCATGGAATTAAAACTATTTTTATAATATTACAAAGTTGTATTTGCCTTTTTCATTATCATTCTCATGAGTATGCAATGGAATTTCCCAGAGGCTTCATGACATGCAATATTGCAACAGACTGAATGACAAAACAGATTTGATAATACAGGCATCTTCTGTTAACCCGGACATTAAAGACACTTGCCAAAAGAATGCCATTCTTTGCAAATATTTTTAAATTCTAAAATTTTCATAAAGTATATTATTTATATTAACATGGTAATTGCTATTTTAATGAATTAAATATTTTTAATATTTCTTAGGCTTACTATATAATACTGCAAATATTAATAACTATAAACTACATAAAACAAAGCAATTAGGAATCTTCAATAATTTACAAGAATGTGAAAGGATCATGAGAACAAAATGTCTTGAGAACTGCTGGTGTCACTGACTCTCCTTGGATTTTATTGGGCTTATATATATAATCAGAAGATTGTAACAGACACCTGCACTGAATGTTAATTGAACCTCATGTGAGTTGTAGTTACACTTTCTCTATACTCTTCCTAAATTTATCCTGTTCTTAATAACTTGCTCTTTTATTTCCTAATCTTCTTACCTTCTAAAAAGGAACCATCATGAATTTCATGAAGTAAAACTATGTCACAATAAAACTTACAAAACAAACAAATATCTAATAATATCATCTGAGCATCTGATCATAATCATAAGATCTTCTGATGTGAGATGCTAACTCTAGACGGAATTCCACTGAGCCTTTGATAACAATAATGACGTTGACAATAGTTATAAGGCTAATACTTATTGAAAACTTGTTATGTCACGCACAGCCCTAATTCAAATGCATTATATCCCTTAATCTGTACAGTCTTTCAGTATAGATTAATTTATTATTCACATTTCATCCATGAGGAAGCTGAAGTCTAGTAAGTTTTAAAAAAAAAGTGAATTTAAAGTAACCCAAGTGGAGATTCCTAAACCCCACTTTAGAAATCAAGTCTTATCTGAATCAGGAATCAAAACTCTTCCTCTATAAGCATTATCACCTAAAGCAGAAGAATATCATTCCTCCTATCCTTATTTAGCTATGCTCTAAAATTTGTTACTATTCAGGCTGGAGACTCATTAAAACAGAGTATTTGAGTTTTTTTAAATGTCAGGTATAATAACAGCATAGTTTTGACTTTGTACATAATGATCTTTCTGAATAATTGTGCCCAACAAATCAGCTGTCTATTACTTTGTGTTTTTTTTTTCTCTTTGAATTGGTGGTTGATTGTTGCATAACACAAGCTTACATTAAAGCAACAATAAACATTTATTATCTCACAATTTCTTTCAATAAGAAATTCAGGAATAGCTTATCTGGAAATTCCAGAATGACTAGAGCTCAGCTTCTCTCAGGAGATTGTAGGCAAACTGATCACTGGGGCTAGAGTCATCTGAAGGCTTGACATGTTGGAGGATCCACTTCCAAGAAGGATCGCTCATCACCCTGGCTGTTTGCTGGAGTCTAAGGTTCCTGGCTGGCATTTCCCAGGAGTTCCTTACCTGATGGACTTCTTCCTGGAGTAGCTTTAGTGTCTTCAAGACATGGCAGTTCCCTCCTCTTTCCTCCTCCATGATAAGTACTCCAAGAAGAAGCAAGGTGAAAGCTGCTATGTCTTTTATGATCTAGTTTTAGAAGCCAGATACTATAATTTCTGAAACATCCTTTGGGTTATATGGTTCAGTTATATTCCACACGCTAATGCACTATTCCAGGACATGAACATCAGGAGGCAGGAAATATTGGGGCCCATTTTAGAGGCTGGTTAGCACAGTGTATTTTGATTTTTTTACATAAAAAATTACTAAATTTCAAATAATGATCAATTCTGACTTCCTAACTTGATCTCTTCTTATCATTTTATGTACTTTCTTCTCTTCTGCATTCATTTTTATTCTCTCTCCCACTTGATGGCTTTTATTGAGGTGTATTAAGAAACTAGGAGGAGTAGAAAGCAGAAAGGAAAGAGGATAGGCTTGGACACTTTTAAGCACAGACTTAACTTCTAGCTTTCCATTGTAATGGTCTCTGATATGGGGATATCTGTAACCACTTTGCAGGTTTTGGCAGGATTAAATGAGTACCTGTCACATGAAAGCTGTTCAAGAAATGCTTATCCTATGCACTTCCATTCAAAATCTATCATTTCTTATATTGTTACTTCAAAAAGTGCAAGGTGAAATTCATTAGTATATACATTTAATATAATGAATTTATTTTCAAAACTTTTGTTGACACCACACTTATCCTATCCCCCTGTCTAGACATTTAAAGTGATACTTCCAAGGGATGAGGTGTTTGCCCATTTTTGAAAATTGTTCTTTTTTGTTTTTATTTTTGTTTTCAGATTTTAACATTCCAATTTACCCATGGTTTCTAGAAATACAGTCAGAAATAATCCTCAATATTTTGATTTTATAATATGAATGGGAAGTGAGATGTCGTATTTTTGCCCCTTATTCTTGATACTATTAATATATTTCTATGCTATTGCAAGGTGGTAGCTCATCTTCATTTACACAGTTATATCAAAGGGATGGGAGAGTTGATACCTGTTTTACCAATTAATTACAGGCCATTTCCAGTTAATACTGGCACTGAATCAGATTGCACTGAAAATATTGGAAAACACAGTGATTATCTGTATGCATTTGTTCATCTAAATAATGGATTTCATACTTTACTGTTATGAGAATCAATTAGTTATTATTAGAAAGGGTTCTGAATGCAATGAGAAATGCTGTATAAATATGAAATAGTAATTCTTGAGTTTAGCATATGTATGAGCATAATTTATACAATTTCAGTTCAATCTGTAATGTGAAATTGGCAATAGGACATGACATAACTGCAGCTTGATGTAAGCATGGCTTTCTTATTCTTTGTCCCAGCTATCACAATTTTCATACTAAATGGTTTGTCATTTTTTATTAACTAGACTTTTTTTCTCGATGACAAACTTGAGAAGTAGTCTAGAGTTTTATAAATATCTGCAAATGTTATGTAAATTTTTGGTCACACATAAAGTAGTTATTTTCTTTTTCACTTGGGTTGAATTTACTTTTAAGTATATGAGTCACATACATAAATATAAGCCATAAATATTATTCAATGCCTGCTTCGGCATTGCCTTTTTCCCCTTTCCTGTTGTTTCATTAGTGACATTTTTCAAATCAAATTTAACTAATCCTTGGTTCGGTCTCCAAACAGGAAATCGGTTCAGTGAGCAGGGATCAGAATTACAAAAGAACTGCCCATTTAAAGGATGCTTTCAAATACTTTGCTCATTGAAAAAAAGAAAAAAATGCAAGCCTCTAGATTTTTCTGACCTCAATGCTCTGATTTTTCAGTCTGGATTTAACTGTGAAAGAAAAACTTTGAAAGCTATATAATCCATCAATATTATATTTGCTTGAGCCTGAGTTTCATACAACATCAAAGTATTTTTTGGCTTTGATATAGTTTTCTTCTTTAATTATGTCAGCCCTAGATATATTGCATTTAATACTCTTTTCCTGGCTTGCTCTTATTTGCAGTTCACACTTTATGTAGAACATATCTAGAATTCCTACATCTGTTACTGCAACCTTATGTTGACTACTAAGTATGGTAGTGTTTAATTTAGGGCAAGAGGGGAACTTGTCTTTAAATCACATGTGCAAATTGAAGAATACTTGTTCTGTGTATCTATGTGTATGTATAAGTAGATAGACCAGCACAAAAACTAGCACTTCATGATAGTCACACACCTTAACAATAAAAGTCAAAATAACTAAAATTTGGTTTACAAAAAAAAGCTAAATTAAAATAAATTCAAAGACACCTAGGATCACAGCAGTCAGATTTTCTTTCCTTAATAACTGTATTGTTTTTGGAGCAATTTTAGGCTTATAGCAAAGTTCAGAGGAAAAGTACAGAAATTTTGTGACTAAATGGAATGAATTAACTTGTTAGTGAGTGTTAGGGTAGCGGCCAGCCAGACACGGACACCTCTGTACAGCCAGGAGATTCTTTATTCAGGGGAGTGGGCGCCCGGGCGAACGAAAGAGGAAAGAAGAAGAGAGAGAGGGGATGCGCGGGAGGGATTTTATAGAGCCCACTACAAACCGCGTGGCGAGCTAGGGATTGGTCACTTTAAAATTGGAGGCAGATAAGCAGTAGCAGTCTTCTTTTGATGTGCTAACCTGAGCGGTTAGGCTTTGTTTCCCAGGTGGAAGATTCCGGAGCGGAACCCCCTGGGGCAGGAACTGCCTTGGGCTTTTAGAAAGGGGATGTGAAAATTAATTTCAAAAGGGCTGTTTTTTACCTTACATTCCCCCATTTTTTATTTTATAAGGATGGGAACATGGACGAAGTTGGCTTTTCTGGCTGCTTCGAGCGGAATTGGGGCAATGTCTGTTGAGCAGGATGGGGAGTAGGGGAAGAAGGTAGAGCACCCAGGCCCCAAAGGTTAGGGTCTCTCAAGGTGAGACGTCTGAAAGGTCCCTTGTAGCCATAGCATTGCCAGCCGGTGGGGCCAGAATGTAGGTGTGGAGGCAGGAGCCAGGAATGCTGGAGTAGAGTCTCAGGAAATAGTTGTAGGTGAGTGACTGTCCTCCTTGAGAATCCGAAGATCCCTGAGGAGAAGCTGATTTAAATATTTGATTAGAAACCTGCTGGATTTAAGATTGAATAAATTTGAA
>PVHX01027211.1:0-19706 GCA_004024805.1 Geosciurus inauris | reverse complement strand
TCTCCCAAAGTACCACTCTCATTCTCTCCCACCTGCTCTCAGAATCTTAGTGTGGGCAGCATTGTCTAAATGCAAATGTTTCTGGGAGGAATCATATGCTTTGATCTAATTCTAGATTTTAATATAATAGTATTTAACTCTTGCACACACCATTTCCTTTTCAAAATGTATTTTTCTACATGTTTCATTCAGTGCTGCCTGGATCTTGTGAGGTAGGTATCATTATAATCATAACCAGAGAGGCTAAGTGATTAACCCAAAGTGAGACTGCTAGGCAGACACTGAGTGGGGACGCTACATTTCACCTTCCCTTCCTTCCACCAGTTGTCCTTTTGTGAAAGCAGATGGATCTGTGTCGGGAGGGAAAGCTTGAAGATGTGGCGAGCAGAGAAGATTTCCCCATTATTTCTTGAAGTCACAAAACATAAACGGCTGTCAATTTCTCCCCACTTAATGCTGGTCCAGCTGTCAGCACAATGGCTGAGAGCACAGGGTGTACAGGGATATAGGGCTGCATTTGAATACTGATCTTCAATGTCATTGCGTGTAACTTTGAGCAAGTGTTTGCAAATTGGGACAGTATCAGCACCTTTGTCAAGAGTCATTGTGACGAATAAATGAGTTCATATACAGAGGCCATGGTTCTGAAGCATATTAAATACTATGAAAGTATCAGTTTGATGGTACTGACATTCTGTTTCGATTTCAGGGCTCAACTTCCTTGTTGATTTCAACATGGGAAGGGAAGGCAACTTTGCTTCCTGCTCTAGGTTTATTGGAAATGGCTGACTAGAATATTGTGTTGAGAAGGATTCGGAGGTATACTGTGGTCTCAGGTGAAATTGATTAGCATCTCTACATGTGTGCTGTATGATCATGCCCTTTTGGAGAGCCCTTTGCAGGGCTTCCCATAGTCCATACTTTGCCCCTCAGCTTCACAGTCTGCTGTAGGCATTCACTCAGATTCTTTTGTCAGGAGCAGTCCAGCTATGTTCACACTAAATGTAGTTTCCAGCTCACAGGGGCACTGACTGCTTGGGTGAGAACAAAGACTTTAATGAATAGGAGCTATGTATGGATGGGTTCTAACAAGAGAGGTTAGCAGGCCAGGGATTCAAAAATAACTGCAGTGCAGCCACCCTGGGTGAGCCAACACAAGATGTATATTTCCATCTAAATATAAGACTTTCATTTTGAAGATCCTGCAACAGCTGTAACTTGCAATTCCCACAAATGCTTGGAAATCTGTCCATCCTACCTGAGTGGCGGTACATATACAAGCAAGGATGCCAGCAAGAATGTGAGACAGTTTCTGAGAATGAGAGTCTAGATCAGCCTTCCAAGAAGCCAGTATTCTGTAGCACTGGTCTAGTATTCGAGTATTTGGGGGACAGTATTTTTATGGAGCCTACTGGTTAAACATTTGCTGATCTCTCTCCTGGAAGTCTTACAGAAATCCAATAATTGTTATGAATGGTCTCCCAGAGCCAGGCTTATCAAAGAGTCCATTCTGTGATCTGCAGAGAATTCTAACAGCATTCTCAGTGTTTTTCTTTTGCTTCTACCAAATTTATCAATGTCTTGGGTCATTATTTGCCTGATCACAACAACATGCATTCATGAATATGTATCAGCTAAAATCCTGCAATTTTATGTGTTAATTTGCTCATGTCTTTAGGTGTTTATAGCAATTAAATAAGACCTTGATAAATTTAGAGGAAATTAAAAAAAGCTTTGATATTATGAGTGCTTATGTGGTTGAATTGCAGGCTCTGAGATAAATTGTGTTTTGTGCAACTATTAATTTGTTGATTGGCTTATTAGATATTTTTGCATTTAGCTACATTTCTTCTTAGGAAACAAGTAGTCTCCTCTTGGCTGCTTCATTTGGCCTTCTGATGTTCATTTTAGCTTAGGAAAGATCTTTATTTTGGTTACCATGAGTATAGGGGTGCTACCCTGTTGACTGAACAAGGTCTGGAAATTTATTTTTAGTGAACAAGGGTAGCTACAGGGAGGAGCAGAGTCCTGTTGAAATCCCACCAGGTAAGAGGGGATCCAGGGAGGAAGGGGCTTCTGTGACACCAGAGGTCACCAGTGGAGAGGGGGAACAGTGACCAAAGGTTCTGGCTGCTTGACAGGGGCAAGCTAGTCCTACAAAGCTTTATGCTGGGTAATTCTAGTGGATGCTGTTGCCAAAACAGGGATTGGTAGGGTAGGGCTTTGGAGCAGGGTCCAGGAAAGATGTGTCACTCTGGGAACCAGGATATGCCAGGGTAGAAATGGCACTTCATCCAGTGGAGTAAGAGTGTCAGCGACTTGGTCACCAGCCATGTCTCCAGGAAGGGGAGGAGATGAGCTATCAGATACAACAAGTAAAGCATATTAATATAGTATGTCCTATGTGCTACCTGGGTATACTTGTACTAAAACATTATTTGTTGCTTATCTGAGATTCTACTTTAACTGATTAGAGCATCTTCATTGCATCTGGCAACCCTAGGTATGGTGGGGGGAGTTGTGGATGGGGTGGGGGCACTGGGTAGCACTTGGCGAAGCCTCACTGATCTGGAAATGATAGAGGAGTTGGCTGAGGGATGACGGGGAGACTGCAGGAGATAAAGTAGGATGGTTACTGTGTGTGAGACACAGATAGACACTGCCTGCCTGTCTCCCTATGAAGACAGACACAGGCAGAAAGAGAATAAGAGACTAATCCTTAATAATTTTATGTAGGTTTCAAGACCTACTTATTTTCTCAATTTCTCATGTGTGTGTGTGTGTGTGTGTGTGTGTGAGAGAGAGAGAGAGAGAGAGAGAGAGGTTGTTTTGTAAGAACCAGTGTCTTTGGCCCATGTCAGAAACAGGATATTTGTTGGTTTGCCACATGAAACTCAAAGCTCTATGTACCCAAAGTGAGGCCATCTCATTGAGAATAAAATTTTCAATCT
The DNA here is from genome assembly GCA_004024805.1 of Geosciurus inauris. Classification (NCBI taxonomy): domain Eukaryota; kingdom Metazoa; phylum Chordata; class Mammalia; order Rodentia; family Sciuridae; genus Geosciurus; species Geosciurus inauris. The sequence goes on along the minus strand of PVHX01027211.1, from coordinate 16,755 downwards.
TCTGAAATGGTTATCTTGATAATATTGGACACATGAATGTTTGGAAACATTTGGATGATTGGTATCCTTTAAATAAAAGCCACATGACTATGTTTTTCCATTTTTATCTAGATACTTGGCAATAATGTAGACAGCCAAACAGGCTCATCTCCAAGAGAGAATGTATCATCATAATGAGGTGGGAGATTTTAAAAACTACTTTTTGATTTTTTTCCGGCTTTTTTATATGTCTTCACTTCTTCAAATCATTTTAGTGATCTTTGATTTCCATCCTATCCCTTGCCCAGTGCATAGCACAATATTTGGCACATAATAAATGCTGAATAAACTCTTGAAATGCATGGGCAGGTGAGTGGATAGATTATTCTTAAATAATTTAATCTTTAGTACAGAGATTATGCTCAAGCAATGAAGATTTATTTGCTTAGAAGAGACGAGGGCAGACATTTATTGGATGTGTGCTATGAGACAGGAACTGGTCAAGACAATATGTATCATTTGTATGCATAAATGTGCATAAACATGAATGTGTGTATACATGTAGTATTATAGTCACCTTGTGAGTAAGCACAAGTAGCTTTTAAGTAAACTCAAAAGAGGCTAAATAAATTGTGAAGATTTTCATCTACTAAGAGGGAAGGCTGAGACATGACTGATTTGTCTGAGTTATTTTCGCATCTGTATTAGATTTCATGTGGATTTCCTTGACAGATCTATGGTAATTCTTAATGCTTTCGGGGGTTTCTTATCATTTTGAGAATTCAATGAAAGCCAAGGTCTTCTCTATGAGACTCAAACATAAAAGGAAATATCCCTAATTTTAAAAGCAATGTGAGTTCCTCATGGACCCTGGATCAAGACACTCATGATGAGAGAATATCAAATTTCTTCACCTAGATCCAGGGCTAAAGATCGGATTGACCTGAAAGCAGTGCAGCCATGCACACTTATGTGACAGGAACCTTCTCTCCTGGGGGACAAAGGATTGGCCTAACATTCAGAGAGTCAATGTGCTTTTTCCATTCCCAATGTGATCACATAGCTCTGCAGGCAAATAGATGCTGGTTTAATATTTTAAAATTGTAGATTTTATAATTCCTCTTTTTCCTAATTTGGTAATTAGAAAACAAATAAACAATAATCACCAAAACAAAATTTTGTATCAGGAGCCAGGGGTATAGATGGTAGTGACGAAATGAAGCTAGACCCTGCCCAGATTTACCATGAGGCTAAAGAGCATAAATTTCAGGTCTCCCCATATCACAGCCTTCTGGGGCTCTGGATAGAACCTTAAGAATGTAATGTGCGTTTTTTTTGGTAAAATATGCAAAATAAAGTATCTTAAAGGACACCTTGCCTGGCCCTGTAGAAGTTACAGGAACCACAAAATATACATCTGTCCATCACTGCCCTGGTGGAGTTTAGAGTCCAGAAAGAAAGAAGAGCATTGATATGTGATTTCAGGAGGGAGGGGTTTGAGGGTCGGGGAAGGCCTGGGTAGCTACAGGAAGGGGATTTGGTCTTATTTTTTTAGGAGGACCAGCGAATTAGCATTTAATTTGAGTTCTGAAAGTTGGATGGGTGGCTTTGGGGTTTTGGCTTTTGGGCAAGGAGGACCTGCATTACCAAGAGAGGGAATTTGATGTCTAGGTGTTGGGCCGGGCTGGGATGGTTTGCGGGACTGGACAGGGTATGCCAGGGCAGCTGAGCAGAGAGGGGAAGAGAGGTTGGAAGGAAGAGCAAGATGGGTCCCTCAGGACAGAGTGGAAGCTGTGAAGTATTTTGAACTTGCTGCTGAAGGGGAGGTATATGATCAGATTTGCAGTTTAAAACAAAAGAAACAAACAAAAAAACCAAAAAGCAGCCCACTCTGACTCTGGTGTGGAGAATGGATTTTGTTTTGTTTTCAAATCTCTAGATGCACCACCTGGAACACAGCTGTGATTTGATAAACAAGTGGAATATTCTTTGGTACAGTGAGGGGAAAGTAATTGTCTCCAAGGCCCTGTACCTTGGTATATGAGAGGAACCCCGGCCAGCAGCTGCCACACTCAATCAGAAGTGTGCAGGCGAAATCAGGGCAGCTGATTGAACAAGCAGGATCCTGTGTCGTCCTTTGCGGATGTGGGTATGAGTGAGTGTTGTCCTGGCATCCTGAATTCTTTCTGTGTCACAGCCCACACTGGGTTGGAAGCAGTGAGGATTGGGGGAGACCACTGGTGAATCCAACTTTCAGAACCCATAACCTGTGATGAGCATATGGGTAAGGACAGTGTCAATGTTGGTGCCCAAATCACCTGGGCCCTTTAAGAAGCCCTCAGAGCAGAAGTGACTGTGTGAGCAGAAGGGCCAATAAGCACTGGTTAACATGGCAAGCTGCAGACAGAGTCTCCAGACTTCATGAGGCTGTTGGCCTTTGTTATCTTGCCATACCTGCCCTGATTTCATACCTATCTTTTTCTGGATCTTTGCTATCATTCATCTTTCTGGTTCGGCTTCTTGGGCTGGTTTCGCCATAGATGTCACTCCTACTGTTCTACTGGAATGGTTCCTAGTTCTTACTATGACTTGACCCAATGGTGGCTGTAAGTCTGTGCAACTCTACTGTGTAGAATGTGACGGACCCTCCCCACATTAGACTAGCACAGGGACCTGCAGTCAGTGTGGGGACCTTGTGGCCAGCCTTCTTCCACTACAGAATATCAGTTGTTGAGGCCCAAATCTGTGGCCCTCGATGAACAGAAAATATAATATTACTAGTAGAGGGTGTTTATTAAGTGAAAAATATATATATATTTCAGGTGTAAAGTAAGTTTTCATGCTCAAAGAGTAAATATAATTCTCCATAAAGTTAACTAATAATATCACATTTGATTTTTATCAGTTGGATAAATATGGAGTTAAAAAATTTCATAATGATAATGGCTTCTATCTGCTTCCATTAAATCAAGCACAGAAAACAAATGTGCTCTCTAAATTGTCCGTAGATTTAGCACAAAGTCTTGGCATCTAAGGTTAAAAAATTTAAATTCTGGGGAAATCAGGAGTAAGGAGTTTAATGTTCCCATTATCTTCTACTCTGGAAAATCTTCTTAGTTTTTTGATTTGAGGAGGCATTTTGGACTTCTGTTCTTAAGAGTTGAGAGGAGAATGGAGGAAATCCAAGGAAGGAAGGGTCTGAGGCAGACAGAAGACGGGCAGGGAACTCAGAGGAGTGTGGGGGTGGAGGGGGTTGGAAGATGGCACCCAGCAGCTGCCGCTGTCAACCCTGACCTATTTCGTGGAGCTCTGGGAGCTGTCCCTGTCCCTGCTCTCAGCAACAGTGACATTGCCTTCAGGCAGCTCTGTAGCCAAGCCACACTGAGTGATAGTTGTCCCTGCCGTTTTCCTAAATATCACACGTGAAAGCAACATTTCCACCTCCCTGGAGCACACACACTCTGCTTGTGGCTAAGTGGACACTTGGTTCCATTTTCACAGCTTCCAAAAATTGGTCACAGATGAGTCACAATTGTGTCAACTTCTCTGGTGTGAGAAGCCATAGATGGAGGTATATAGAAATGATTTTTTTAAATGTGATGTCCTTTCTATGTGGCAGTAAAACGACTTTCCTGCCAACAGGAGAAACATGTGCTTTGAATTATTTTTAAAGCTATAAAGGCAGATCTGTAAAAGGCACTCTGAACCTGATAGTTCTGTTTTCATCGATTCCATTCAGAATCCTATCCATTCTTGGAAGCATTGGGGAAAGGAGGAAGAAAAGCATAAATACAAACACTGGCGAATGCCTGTGAGGGCTTTGTGTAATTAGCAGAAATTAAAACCTATAATCCAAGGTGTACAGGCAAGATAACTGCCCGTGGATTTTAGAACAGTTTGACTCCTATTTTGAGCCCCTGCTTGGTGCCACGGCCTTATTCCCAGTTGATTCAGGGATTCTACCCCATTTCCCCTGAGCTCTTGGAGGAGGATGCTGGTGTGCTGCACAGCAGGAGATGTTGGAGGACAGGGAAGGGTTTCACACTTAGTCCTCTGCATTACCTAAGACCTATCTGAACTTGACAATGAAATGAGAGAGGTTATTGATCCCCCACCCAGCAAGATGCTGAGTTGTCCCTTATGTTCACTCACCAGATCTCTTCTTATTACTCTTGGTCATTTGCTTCTCCTGAGTCAAATGAGATGTGGGAACTTCTCTGAGGCTGTTTGAGCCTGGAGCTACTGCTTGGCCCTCTTGGGGACCCTGCTTCTTTTCTTCTTCTCATAGGACCAGAGGTCGATGGGTGGTCTGGCCCTACCTCATGGATCTTATGTCATCCTGACCTGAAGCCTGGGTATTTAAAATAGTATTCTCCATTTGAAAAGGAAGAAAACATGATTCAGAGCAGCTGAACCTTCCCACTAGCTGGATAATTCCAAGGGGTCAAGACCAATTTGCTTTCCAATCCATGTGGGCCCTTCTGCACAGTGACTACCAATTCCACTTGGTCTCTCACTTCTGGGAAACCCCTTCTGACCACCTAGGAATAATGTTCACCACTCTAGATGTTCTATCCCCTTTCTGTCTAAGCTTTTGGGGTGACATTTAACTAACATATTGCTTCCTATGCTAGTTATCTGTGCACACATCTCAGACTAACCTAATTAAGCTTTGGCTCCTTGAAGGCAAAGGCCAGTTGCAATTCTCTCCATCCCATCCACTAGCACTACTCTCTGTCCATGGTGTTTATAATTATTATGGATTATAAAAACAGCAACAACAAAACATTGTGTTCATCAATAAATTAGTAAATAGATGAACATCTACTCCCTATAACTATTTGTTCTATATGTGTGATTTTGCTGTGATTATAGGCTGGTTAACAGCATATAGGCAGCAGGTATTAGCCCTCACCTGTCCTCAATCCACATTGTACTTTGGGCAGCATATAGCGCTGACAGTGATGTGGCTTTATCGGCTCTACCCAAAACTCTGTTCTTCTCCCAGCCTGACTTTTTGATTTTCCAATTTTCTGGCTTTATGCCCTGGATCTATTTTATAGGTCTCTGCCAACTTCTTTGTTAAGACGTGTCATTTGGACCCTTTGCAGTTGATTCTGGGAGCCATTGCTGCCTTCTTGTAAGATTGAATCACCATGCTCCTCTGATTGCCATGGCAGCTGAGATTGTGGGAGCAGACAGTGCCTGAGCCAGCATCAAGTGTATTCTCACTGGTGTACTCTCACTGGCTGGGAGATTGCTCACCATTCCCCCACGCCCTCATCTTCCTTCAGGGACAGAAAAATTATTATGGGGGAGGGTCTATAGTCTCCTTAGTGTACCTCTGAAAAAATCACAATAACTAATAGTACAAGCTTGTCCAATAGTACAAGCACAGAAATGCCTAATTAAAATTTTTGCTTTAGAGCTGGGTACAGTGGCCCATGCTTGTAATTACAACAATTTGGGAGGCTGAGGCAGGAGGATTGTGAGTTCAAAGACAGCCTCAGAAACTTTGTAAGATCCTTCCTCAAACTAAAAAAAAAAAGAAAAGAAAATGGGCTGGGGATGTGTGTGTGTGTGTGTGGGGTGGCTCAGTGGTAAAGAGCCTCTGGACTCAATCCTCAGTACAAAAAAAATATTTCTTTTTAGCCAAGGGCAGTGGCTCACACCTATAATCACAGCAACTCTGGAGGCTAAGCCTGCAGGATCTCAAGTTCAAGGCAAGACTTAGCAATTTAGTGAAACTCTGTGTCAAAAATAATGACAACAATAACAACAATAATAATGATGATGACTAGGGATGCAGATCAATGGAATAGTGTGCTTGAGTTCAATCCCTAGTACTGCAAATAAATAAAATAAATAGACAAATAAAAATACATATAATTTTAAATAGTTTAGATTAAAATCTATACTGAAAACTGGGGGTGAGGTGGAGGATGTTCTCTTATGTATCTTGTGGCAAAGTTTAATTCCCTAAAAATAATCCTTATAGAGTTGTCTAGTCTGTTGGTTGTAAAGGATAGAAACTCAATTCAAATTAAAGTAAAAGAAAATAATTAATTTTCTGTAACTGAAAAGTCTAGGGCTTCAGACACAGTAGGATCTAGATGATATCTGTCTCTCTCTGATGTATTGACTCTGTTTCCCTTTGCTTGGTCTTCAACAACTCCTGGCATAGGTGGATGTTTTTCTTACCATCTCAGAAGTTGAAAGATCCTTTTTCTCTCAGCATCTAATTACATCCTGAAAAAAAAAATATTCCGAGTGCTCCTGTTGGGTTGCCATCCACTCTTAGATCAATTTCTGTCTCCAGTGAAGAAGACTCTTCTGGTCAGCTTGGATCTTGTGCATTTCCCTGAGGACCCCATGATTGTGAGCCCCTCTAGAAAGACTTGAAGTGAGGGAAGATGGATTCCAAAATTAAATCATATGGGAAGATCAAAGCATCCAATAAAAGCCCATGGCGAATGGCAGTTCATGAGTTAGGTCCTTCATAATTTTATGTTTTTGTCCATGCTCTCAAAAGGGCTAAAGGGAACCAACATTTGTAGCTATCATATTAGGTTTGGGCACTATATTGGGAATATTAAATGCATCATAACCTTTAACTCTTATTACTACTTCCTTTGGAATACAAATAGGTTGATAGGCTCTTGTAAGAGCCTATCATCATCCCAGCAAGATGGGGTAGGTCTCTTGTGGGTGGAGAGCCCTGAAGGCTCTCAGCATTCACAAGGCATATACCTAGTAATTAACTGAACGTTCAGTTAAAGCCTGATTATAGATTTATAAGCACATGGAACCTATAAGCATATTAGAATAATGTATGAAGTCCTTGCAAGTCCTTGCAAACTTGGTAAGTCTAGATAGAATTTTTGGCATAGTCAATAAAGATATTATAGCTTAGTGACACTCCTAGATGATGCTTGTGCCTGAGTTGTGAATTGACAAAAGAAACTTAAAATCAGCATAGTACAGTGATGCAGCTACATCAATGTTTATAGCAGCTCAATTCACAATAGCTAGACTATGAAACCAGCCTAGGTGACCTTCAATAGATAAATGGATAAAGAAATTGTGGTATATACATACAATGAAGCATTACTCATCCTTAAAGAAGAATGAAATTATAGCATTTGCCGGTAAATGGATGGAACTGGAGAATATCAGGCTAAGTGAAATAAGCCAATCCAAAAGAACCAAAGGCTGAATGTTTACTCTGATATGCAGATGCTAATTCACAATAATGTGGGAGGGGCTAGGGAAGAATAGAGGTACTTTGTATTAGACAGAGGGAAGTGAAGGGAAGGGAAGGAGTAGGGAGTAGGCATGATAGTAGAATGAATTGGACATCATTACCCTATGTGCATATATGATTACATGACCTGTATAACTCTACATCATGTACAACCAAAAGAATGAGAAGTAATACTCCATTTATGTGTGATGTGCCAAAATGCATTCTACTGTTATGTATAACTAATTAGAACAAATAAAGAAAAGAAAATGACAACATTCCATTAAAAAAAGTATGCAAGGGAACAGACTTACTATGAATGATGGTTCTGTTTCTGAAAATGTGCTTCCCAGAATTGTGCAGGATGCAACCTGATCCACAGTGCATAGTGATTTTGCAAGGGAAGGAATAGGTTAACAATTTAATTTAGGATACACCACCATTTAAATAATATGATTTTCTTGAAAAATGAAGTTGAAGGCCTACTTGTTTATGTATGCCTGTAGATTGAAATTCAAACAGCAGTATGCCCGCGGTCTGCTTTAGCTCTGCATTTTCTCATATATGATGTATGTGCCTATAGGGTATCTGGTTGTTGATTCTCTGCAAAAGCACAGCTTTCTGATTCTAAGGATAAAAATTATATAAGCATCAGAATGCAAAGGCTTCTTTTTTTTTCAAACAGCTCTTAACATTTTGACAAGTTAAGCACAAATGAATCATAAATGCACAGATTAAATTTCCCTTGGAATACAAATGGGTTTAAATTGGAAGAAAAAAAAGTGGTTGGCCAAATGCATCCCTAGTTTGCTGAGTCAAGAACTTTCAAAAACTAGTGTACCGTTTGAAAAGTTTAAATACACCCTAATAAAACCACAAATGTGACGATTTCCATATTCTGGTGTTCTGCTTCCATTTCAGAGTCAAAATGGTTGAACAAAAATGTATAAAAAGAAATTCTCTCTCTTCCTCTAATTAATGGTTTGTCTTATCTGGCATCCCATTGAGATTTCCTTGAATTTCTCCACTTCATCTTTTGTAGCTAAATAAAAGCACACACTGCCTCTGTCTGATGAAGACCAGACCTGCTCCTGTGTGAGCGCAGGTCTCCTTGGCTTGCCACCTCTGTTGCGTAACAGGAACATGTATTATTTGGGTCACTGAATGAAAACCATCAACAAGAAACACTTCCAAAGGGTGAGAAAAATAAATTGCTGCTTACTAGCTACACATCCAAGATTCTTTAATAACGTGATCTGACTTTGTCTGGATAGATGGAGAAAGTAATTAAAAGGAGAAAAGCAAAGCAAAATAAGTCACTCTTAGTAAGGTCAGTTATTCACCCGAGTACAACAGAGTAACCTTTCCAGAGACAGTGGGACTGGGTCCCGGGAGGAGACACAGCCCTGTGTTCATGACATTTTTGCCCTGAGTGAAAAATGAAGATGTTTGTCTTTCCAGGAGATTAAAACTAAAGCGGGAACATGGGCAAAGATGAGGGTTTGAAATGATCACACAGGTATTAAGCCAAAAATGAGTTTAGGGACAGCCTAGGAGAGGAGCGGGGCAGAGAATGGAGGTGCTAAATGAACAGGCAGATGAAGAGATAATTAAATGAGAAGAGACATCATTTGTCAGTGACATAGCACAATCTATTTTGAGTGTTACAGAGCCATTGCTGTTAAGAATCATGAGGTATGACTTTGTCTTTGTAGAGCAGGAAGCTTAAAAAAAAATACCAAGATTAAGTGCCTATCTGACAGTGACTATCGGGCAAGATCTCACCTTACAATAACTCTTGATTTTCAGTGCCCCTTTGGAGACCAGTTTTGATACCTAAACCTCTTTATATTTCCAATGCAACCATTTGTATTCTCAGTTGTGCCAATTTGAGGTAGAAGTGAGTCAAAAAGCTACAAGGCAGGAATCAGTTTAATAAATTTGCAAGGAAACATCAATTTTGCAGAGAACTTTAAGATAATCCAGAGATATTTATTGTTTGATTGTTTCCAGATTCTAGATCCAGATAGAGGAAGCTCCATTAATTTTGCCTTTTCTCTCCCCTTTTCTGTCTTGTTCTTTTTTCTCGTCTCTTCTTCTAATCCCTCTTTTTTCTCTTTCCTTCTTCTAATCCCTCCCCTGCCCCCCCCCCACCTGCCGTTTATTTCTGGCAGATTTTTCAGTCCTTGGTGCAAATTGGGCTGAGGAATGGCCAAATTTTGTTGAAAATACTGCATTCAGAGTTACCTTGACCCTTGGGGAAAACCTATTTCTGGGTGTTAGGCTGCTTGAAAACTCTCCAGCCATCAATCTGCCTATCTGATGTAAAGGCCTGATTATCAGAAATCTTTGTGTAACTTCAGCATCTACCCGTGGTTGGCCTTGTTCCTTGTATTCTTAGAATTCCAGGTAGAGTCTAGAATAGCATTACTGGACAACCTCTAAAGGGAATAAACATTGCTATCTGACATAAAGCAACCATTGCTCAAAATGTTTAAATTATAATTATCAGCGAGCCAAACAGAGTAAAACATGAACCTATTTATTTTTATTTATTAGATTTCTGAACATACTACTTTGAAGATTCTTCCAAAAGAGGAGTGTCTACCATACCCACGCAACCCTGTGGAGGCCATGAGTTGATTTTCTGTTTAGACATAGAATCAAGCTTGAGGAAATGAGTTTGGTGTAGCAAACACAATATTGGCAATGTTTGGGGCCTGATAGACCAGGGTTTACAATTCCATTTTGTGATTCACTAACTCTGAGGTATGGAGCAAGTCCTTTTGAAACACTTGGTTTCCAGTTGCTTCACTTGTAAAATGGAAACAATAGTTATCTTAAAAGGCCAATATCAAAAGAGATATGCACCTATTAGTTACTCAACAAAGATTGGATTGCTTTCTTCCTTTCCTCCACGTTTCCTCACTTGCAGAAGATAAACTTTTGGCTAGCATGCCAGTCATCTTTCTGCCACTATGACAAAATACCTGAGAGAATCAGTTCAAAAGACTCATGGTTTCAGATCTTTCAAGGTCAGGTGGCCCCGTTGCTTTGGCACAGTACATCATGGTGAGAGACTATGGCAGAAGAGGTGGTTCATTTTATGGTGGCTAGGAAGAAAAGTCAAAGGAAGAGAAAGAGCCAGGGTCCCAATGTCTCTTTCAAGGGTGTGACCCTCCAGTGACCTATCTTCCTTGCAGTAGGCCCCATCTCCTATAGGTTCCATCCCCTTCCCATAGCATCCTGGATTGGGAGACATATCTTCCACATGTGGACCTTAGGGAGACATTCAGGATCCAAGCTACAGCAGTCACTGTTGGTCAAAAGGATCAAAAATTCACTCAAAGTTTGTGAGCATAAAAGGATCCCAACACACTACCCTTTAACAAGTGGCTCCATGAAAGCATCTAGAAGAGAGATTTCATTTCTTTTAAAGAGCACAAGGACTTAGCCATAGAACAGTTACACAGTACACTGTTTTTGAGCCATGGTTTTAAAATGGCTAGGAGGTCAAGTCACAAATAATCTGAGGTCCTCTCCAGCTCTAAAATTCTATAGTTCCATGAAATTGAGGCAGTAGCTGAAAACCAAGGTCTTTATGACTCAGAAAGGAGAGCATGCACTAGGCTGGTTGCTTAGCACATTGAGGATTTGATTAAAAACACTTTACACTCAAACATTAGCTTTGGGATTAGCAGATCAAATAAATGCATGTTACCACTTTGTCAGATACTGCAAAGTCATTTTTGCCTACTAGTCTAGTTTAATGGAGAGAATACCTAGTAGCTTAATAGATTGGCAAACAAACAGTCCATGGAGATAAGAACAGCAGTACCTACAGACCCATTGGCTAGTCTGATTGCTGATGGTCACTGTCTATGTGAGGGAATTTAGCTCTATGTAAATGTAGACATCTTTGTGAAAAAAAATTTAAAGCTATTAATTCTGAAAGTAAGAGTTCTCAAGAAAATCCAAAGAGATACTGAGGTAAAAATTTCCCTTTAAAATCTTATTAATCTTGATTTAAATGAATTTTTAAAAAATGGAGCTCTGAATAACTTGGTTTTGTAATGCTAAGCATTGTTTGAAATAACTATTTTTAGTGTCTATTTTAACATGAGAAGTGAAAACAGCCGGGATGTGACAATATCTATTGTAAGGAGAGGGTGTATGTGTCTTTTCTTTGAGAAGACTTTTTTCTTTTTCCTTTCTGCTTTCCAAGTTTAGACTATTGATAGAAAATGCTGCAAGTTTTAAATATCTTTTCATTCAGTGGAAGCATGGATTCAATCATTTTTCATTTTTCACACTGGGAGTCAGAGCGCCTGGGTCATTAAATAACAAGAGCACAAATTCCTAAAGAAACTTCAAAATCAAGATATTCCTGCAATCCCAGGCTAAGGCAAGAGGATCACAAGTTTAAAGCCAGCCTCAGCAACTTAGTGAGGCCCTAAGCAAGTTAGTAAGACTGTCTCAAAATAAGAAATAAAGAGGGCTGGGGATGTGACTCAGTGGTTAAGCACCACTAGGTTATGATCTAAATTAGGGTAAACAACACTAAAGAGCATTTGGAACTAGTGAGAATGGCATCGACTTAATTGAGTCTAGGTTTTTATGTTCTGGAATTTTCACTCGTTCAGTAAATTTCTATTGAATGGCTACTGTGTTAACAGAACTGCAAGAGTACAACAAAATATTGAAACTATTTCTTCCTTTCATTATAGTCTAGAAGGGAAGATATATATTCTTGATTTATCTGAATTATACATATATATATACACACACACATAATTATTTTTAATAATTATATACCTAATTATTAATGGTATAATTTTTACAACTAAACTTTCAAGGGTAAGTACGTGTATAAGAAAAATGTTTGATTTAATGTTTGGGAAACCACTTGATGACTTTGATCGCACAAAAATAAACACAACCACCCCAATTTTAATTAAATCAACCAATTGGTAAGACTGTAAAGAAGAAGAAAAAATGAAAAATAGTACACTAAAATAGTCACAGTAACATTTTTATGGCGATAGAAACATGGGTGGTTTAGGTTTTCATTCTTCTTTTTCTTCTTTTGAATAAGCCTAAATTTCTTGTATCCTTTTTTTATATTAAAATATGAAAATTCTTTTTTTAAAATATTTTTTCTAGTTGTAGATGGACACAATATGTTTATTTTATTTATTTTTATGTGGTGCTGAGGATCGACCCCCGTGCTTCACGCATGCGAAGCAAGCGCTCTACCACTGAGCCACAATCCCAGCCCCTAAAATATGAAAATTCTTTAGAAGGAGATGAAGAGAAAAAGGTGGGAATGACAATTAGAAGGGAGAGAGAAAGGACAAGTGAAAGGAAGGAAAGAATGGAAGAAGAAAGGAAGGAAGGAAATTATATTTTATAAAAGGTATTTCACTTTCTGCCACTCATGCTTATAACCACCTTGGCCATTTAGGCCATAAACCCATAGCTGCCCAAGTTTTTTTTTTTGGGGGGGGGGGCCCACTAGGGGTGCTTTACCACTGAGCCACGTCCCCAGCTCTTTTTATGTTTTATTTTAAGACAACATGTCACTAAATTGCTTAGGGTCTCACTAAGTTGCTGAGGCTGGCCTTGGACTTTCGATCTTCCTGCCTCGGTCTCCCAGTCATTGGGATTATAGGTGTGCATCGCCATGCCTGGTATGGGGGATCAATTTGAATGCAGAGTTTGCCAAGTTTTTCCCAGATGTGGTGGAGATTATGAAGCTGTGAGTGAAGCTAGAATAATCTGGAGACAATTGACAGGTATCCAAATACATTAGGAGCAAGTAAAGTATAAGTGGAAGGGGGCCAGAGCCAGAAAGGGACAAGGAGCTGAGGATGAAGGGTGTGCTAAGCCACAGAGGGCGCACTGTTCAGGGAGAGGCTGGAGAGATGCCGCGGAATTGAAGGGGCGGATGGGAGATTGGTCAGCAGGTTGAAGTAGGACAGGTTCTGAAATTGGAGTCTGACTCATTTGCTGGAAGGACTCCTAGTGATTCTTGTGGTGTCAGCAGTTAGAACTTCTAAGTGGAGCCTCAAGGGACTTTCACAAGGTTTTTCCCCCTGTGCAGTCTGCCGGTTGGTAAAGGGTTAGGTTTGTTGGCCCAGGTCCTGTTTATGCTATTCGGAGGCACCTATGTGTCTGTGGGCAGAGCCTGCTCATTCAGATCCATGCAGCTAGGTCTCAGCTACATCTCCAGCACTGCTGCAGGTATGGTTTTCCAGTAGTGTCCCCAGACCTGGGTCATTGTAAAATGCCATCTGACTGAAGCCCTGTTAGTTTCCACGCTACATGCAGGCAACAGGAAACAGTATAGAAAAGGATGGTTTGGAGATATATTTGAAGAATTGGAGTATTCCATCAACCACTCTCTGATTTTGTTTTTTAACAAACTGGAAGATCTGTCAACATTAAGCCTTGTTTTAGTTAGTACTTTTTTTTTCATTACTAAGGTCAAAATACTCAACAAGAACAGCTTAGAAGAGGAAAAGTTTATTTGGGGCTCATGGTTTGAAAAGTCTCAGTCCATAGGTGTCCAAACCTTGCTCTGGGCCCAAGTTGAGGCAACACATCATGGGGGGGGTGTCCAGTGGAGGAAAGCCGCTCAGCTCTTGGTGTGGTCTGGAAGGAGAGAGAGAGAGAGAAGGAGAGAGGGAGAGAGAGAGAGGAAAGGGACACAGGGAAATACACCCTTCCAGGGCATACCCCCAATGACCCACTTTCTCCAGTCACACCCTACTCACCTACAGTTACCACCTTGATCATTCAAACTAAGATGAACTTATTAGGTTGCAACCTTCACAATCCAATCATTTCACATTCCTGCATTAATACAAGAGGTTTTGGGGGGACATCTCACATCCAAAGGATAACAAAGTGACAAAGAGACAGATCTGAGCAATGGCACATATTCTTTTTCTTCTTCTTGTGTGACTGGAATATCCTTCAACGGGGTTGTTTTGCATACTGATAAAAGGATACACTTGGGAGAAAAGGCTCCCTCTTATTCCTTGGATATCATATTTGCTAGTGACTCTTAGAACTCTAACACCACCTGAACCCATGAAAACACCAAATTGAACACAGGATATCATACAGGGGATGGTTGAGTAGAAAAATGGAAAGAACCTGGGTCCCCAATGACATTAACCTACCCTGGAAGCATGCTATTGTTAGTTTTTTGTTTTGTTTTGTTAAGTCACAGAATGCATTCTGTTGATTCTAAGTTGTACTTTCTTTTCTTCATTCAACATCTCTGAAATCAGAATGTACTTTGCTATGATCATATCTTGCAGTCACTGTTGGCCAGTGGCCAGTGACAACTACTGACTTAGTTGTCATTGCTTGTACATGTATCAATTTGATTGTTATGCCCTGTGACATGACTGACAACAGAAGCCCCTTGACAGTTCAGCCAACAAACTGTTGAAGGACATCAGAGTAAGGATCCTGTTTTATTTTTAAAAACTTTCTTATGATGTCTTCTGAAAAGATGAAGAAAGCACCATCATCAGAGCTTGCATAATGAGTGTCCATGCTTGAAAGAAAACCCAAGGTGGAGAGAGTGGTAGTCTTTTAAGAAATGTTGCATTGCCAATATTTTGATATCACAGAGGATAATACTTAATAGAACAAATGCATATTATGGCTCTGAATTTTAAAAAAGTAATCCTGAAGATTCAGACTTTGAATGTGAAGATGTCTTATGAATATGAAGCAATCTATTTGATTGATGTCTGTAGATATAAACACATTTATGATATATAACATTTATAGTATGCACTTTATGTATGATAAGATATACATGTCAATCAGCTTTATAATTCTCTTTCAATAGAAATGAAATTTTTTTAAGTCATTAGAGAATATTGTGTCAGTTTAATTGCCAGTATTTTGCTTTTTTCTTAGTGGTTCACAAAACAATGGGTTGTGGTAGAACTAGTGCCTTACATTTGATGAAATCAGGAATAAATTTGTTTATTGTTTAAGTTGGGGCTTTGTATTTCTTGCAATCAAAGCATTCATAATAATATACATCTCATGAGTGTTTTACTGTCAATAGTTTTCTTTTTAGTTCCTTAAAGGAAGAGGGTTAAAAGTGGTTAAGACACATGAAGTGTGTGAATCTGAGCTCTGCATCTCATGACTTCATTGGTAGACAACAGACACAAGTGGTGATGGTGCTGCTTTCTCGTTTGTAAAAGAATATGGTGAGAGAAGGGACGAGGGGAGACTAGTCTCCCCCACCAGCTAAGATATTTCTTCACAGCCTCCCTCTGCAAAAGGCACTCTGTTCTTCTATTGGTTATGCTTGTGTGTTAATGAGCAGTAACTTCTGCAAATGAATATGAACTGTCATTGCCAAGTGACTTCTTAATTAACCTGCTGATACTCTAAGCCACAGAGTTAATTGTTGTCTTAGAAATAAATTATTTGGGATTTTTTTTTGGGGGGGGTACTTCACTACTCCCTTTATTCTGACTATTATAAGATCAGGATGCTCTTTGATGAGCCCATCATAATTTCCTAAAGTAGTCAGGAATTGGAGAAATAGCACATCATTTCATTGCTTAAACTTGCTGCTGACTCTTATCCTAAGTTCTTCCTGAATAGCCTTAATTATTCCACAACTATACTTTTTTCTTGATGGGTTTCATCCTTAGAGACAAGATTAGTGTTCTTCCTTCAGAGGAGATTTACCACACAGCATTTCTTCTCGGGAGGACAAACATTTCCTGCTCTCTAAAGCCTTTCTGTCAGTTCTTAGGGCCTGAGGAACAGCCACCATGATGTGGTCTTTCTCCTTGGGGAATAGCTAAGCTAAGGTCAGGAGTTCCTTACAGTGAGAAAGCACACATTTCCTCTTCAGTGCAAATTCTTAATTTGAAAAGGTTGAATAGAATGCTATTTTTACAAAAGAAATCCAGTTGGTTAAATTTAGTCTCATATGAAAAAAAAAATTGGGGGGTTCAAGAATAGTTCTGGCTTTGGGCCCGTGATGTTTCTTTGGTTGTGAACTGGATGCATTTTTCATTCACTTTAAGTTTTTGCTGCACTGTTTGTCCTTCTGAGAAAACGTATTGATAGCTTTCTTGGCCTTAATAGTATTTGCTTTTCCTTCTAAAGTGACTTATTTAAATTTTATTATTGCCAAACAAGTGGGAACCTGACTTCATTTTTAATGTTTGGTTTTTTAACTGTTTTGCCTGTTTTGTCATAAACTTGGGTTGCTGTTTTTTCTGTAGCTGCCTATGTCCCTTCCCCTAGCACCCAAAAGAGACTGTCTTGAAAGAAAACTCTTTCCCCCAGAGGTCTATTTAGTTTTGCACAGTTTACACAGTCTACCAATGTCCGGTTACACTCCTGAGCAGTCTGTGGTCTTTCTTTGCTTATCCTATCTAGTTCTTCCTTCATGTACTGGGAAGTTTCAAGACAGAAACTGTTGTTTATTGAGTGCATATTTTGTGCTCCTGGCTTCCAGCTAAGGGCTTTATGAACAT
>PVHX01027210.1:0-19708 GCA_004024805.1 Geosciurus inauris | reverse complement strand
AAAGAAAGAAAGAAAGAGAGAAAGAAAAGGCAAATCTATGAAGACCAAGAAGATCAGCAGTTCCCAGAGGCTTAGAGGGATTGAGAAATGAAAAGGCAAAGCTCAGAAGATATTTAGGACAATGAAACTACCTTGTTTGAGTCTATAACATGGTATGTATGTCATAAATTTGCCTGAACCCATAGAATGCAAAACAAGAGCAAACCTTAATATAAACTGTGGGCTTTGGGTAATACTGAATTGTTGACGTAAATTCTTTAGTTCTAACCAGTGTTCAACTTTGGTGGGAGATGCTGATGATGGGTGGAAGGAGTACATGTAAGTTGGGCTAGGCAGTATACGGGGAAACAATTTTTCCCACTTTTGTTGTGTAACTAGCTGCTCTAAAATAATGAAGTCTATGAAAATTCTTGTTCAAATGATTAAAACAATGAATTTCTGTAAATAAGTTTTGATAAGTGAGTTTTTCTGGCTAAAAGTTAGCATAGATAACAATAATAGCAAACTTTCTATCTTCTAGTTATTTTCTATCTTTTAATTATTTATTATAGTGATTCAAATTGGATGAGGTCTATAAATAGAAGCAATACTAAACTTGGAATTTGTGTAGTTCTTCATGTGTGGGAGATTTTCACTCTATTCTTTCTTCTGATTGACTGAAGTTCACAAGGAAACTATTGTTAGCATTTTCATTTCATAGAGAGGAAACCTACATTTTCTTCTTTCAGCTTTTTACAGTAAATTCATTTTTTTGTGATATCTTTACTTTTGGTTTAGCTCAGCAATGAGTTTAATTAATCTGAAAAGTTTTCTTAACTTTCCCTCTATCCAGAGTGCTTAGAGAAAGCTGTAGAATATAAAGGTGTGTAAGTTAATTTATATTTGCTAACTCCTAATCTCAGTTAATAAAATGTGTGGAGGGGAAAAAATGAAGCTATTTTCTAAAGTGAGTTTGAAGTTCATGCATTTAAGCTGTCACTGACATCTAGGATCTTGCCCTGGACCATTTGCTGTATATAACTCCTTTTAATTGGTGGATTTGTGTTGGGAGGGTCCTGCCTTCTCAGGTCTAGAAGACTTTGGAGTGAACTCAGACAAGAACCACGCAAACTTGATTGCTTTCACTCAGTTATCTTTCCTGTAGCTACTTTGACACTCAATCATGACTTAGTTTCTGTTGATAGACATTTTAGAAAGCTTTGCCTTTTTGTGAATTTGTGTAATACCCCATTTAATATATAGAACATCCAAATAAACCTAAGTCATTTGAAATAGAAAAGCCAGTGTGTGGAGTGAGTCCCTGAGGTAAACACATTTCTCTGAATGTCAAATGACTAAATTTTCTTTTTTTGTTTTGTTTTGTTTTTTTTTTACATCTCTCAGTATGACACCTGGAATAGAAGGACTCTGAAGCAGTAAGATCAAGAAAGTATACATATCCTTAAAAATCAATTAACTTTTACATTTTTAAAGAATTATCTGTTCCTATACCTCCAAATACAATTTTCAACCTATATCACAACTAGCAGAGTCAGATAAATATAATCTCATCTTTTTTACTGATAAGTTCTATGTGCAAGTGTGTCTCTGTGTGTGGTTTATACACAGCCCTCTTGCCTATTTTCTCTCCATCACTTATCTGAATCCCATAGTGTCAAGCTGTCACAGATTCATTTTATCTACTTGTTTGTGCTATTGTCCCTTAAGAAATAGCTTTCTTTTTAGTTACAAGGGGAAAAAAGTGTTTATAACATTTAGATATTGATTAAATGGACCAATTCTAACTTTTATCTTGGGATCCTCAAAGGTCTTCTTTTTCGAAGAAAAATAACTTAAACCAACTTGGCTATTCTCTCAAAGTCAACTCTCTTCACAGGAAGTTTTCCTATGACATTTTAGAGCTTAGTGTGATTTCTAGTAACTTTTGAGTTTAGGTTAAATGAATGAATGAAGTTAAATATATTGTTGGGTGTCATGGTGGTAGAGCTTCTGTTTGAAGGATTGTTGCACAATATTCCCTTAATACAAAAAAGGTGAAAAAGGTTATCCTTAAAAAAGAATATTTTAACTTTTCAGAACACAACAATTAGATAAGGAAAAGCAGGGGTACAACAAGAGCATAATGGGGTTTCTTTCTGTATAGATTAGATGGCCAGGCTGGCACACATACACTAGCAGTTATAGGATAGAGGGGGCTTAATATCAGAGACACAAAATAGCCATTTTATTTTTCAGAGTTTGGCACTTAGCTCAGACATCCTGTTGTGACAAGTGGATGGTATAAACAACACCACCAACAATAACAAAATAGTGACTACTAACCTTAGTAACAGAAATTAAACTGAAGAACTATGGGATTAAATGGTATTTCAAAAATCATACAGTGCCTCTTGTCTCACCAAATTAAATGATTATAGGAAAAAATATTGGGTCACTAAAAAAGCAAATGCTATTCTTACTTAGATTGCTGTTTATTGTATTCTTTCTCCTCTAGTATTTTGTAATCTTATTCCTTACTCATTTGCTGCATTTTTGATGACAAAGTTCTCAGCATTTTTATTCACAGAAGAAAATATTTAAAAATAATTTTTGTACCATAGTCTCAAGTGCATAAATTAATGTGTTAGTTTACTAAACAAGCTGGAGATCTTGATCTGCAAACTTGATTTTACAATTCAGTATATTCATATATAATAATTAACAATGCCCTTTAAGCCCCCTTACTTGAAATAAGGCCTAAAATTTAAAAATTTTCTTCAATTTTGCTATCTAAATATCCTCATTTTAAAAATCAGAAGTCAAAAGTTTCACTGAGCACCTATGTGTGTACAAGGAAATGTTCCTAATCCCAAGTAATGGCTTGAAGTATGGAGTGGATGTGGCTCCTGCTGCTCTATGTGGAAAATAAATATGTGACTATTTCAAGTAAATAAAAATTAAATGATGATAAATGTATTGTATGAAGCTAGATTTTCAGTAGATCATAGAAGTATATAACAGGTAACTCACTTCAGTCCTAGCCTGAGAGTTCAAGAAGTGTTTCCCCTTAGGACGTGAGGCTGAGTCTTGAGGAGCACAGTACCTACCTAGCTATACCACTTATTTACCTCTGAAAGAGAATAGCATTCAGGCAGTACCTGAAAAGCCTTTTAGAAGACCAAAAGTCAAACAGGTGTAAAGCAATGGCAAAAATCCAGGAGAGGAGGCATGGAGGGCATAGAGAAGGAGTGTCCTGTTAAAAGTCTGGAAAGCACATGTATTATGCTAGACAGGCTCTCATAGATCAGGCTAAAGATTCTTAGCAAGGTCAGGAAAATGTTAGTCATAGCAAAAGTAGATTACTGATATATTTGAAGGCAAAAATCACTAGGAAGGGACTGAATGAGAGCAAGATGGCAGGAACTGGGAGAGTTCAACATACTTCAAGGACAATGGGTGATGATGTCAGTATCAGAGAGTAGAAAATGAGAAAATCAAGTTTTTAGATCAAGAGTAAAAGATAAGATTTGGATTTATTAATTTGTATGTCTCTGAGACATATCAGTTAAGGCACTGAGTGGGAATTTGGAGCCTGATTTGGAGAAACAGATCTGAGTCTTTAACCATAATATGGTAGATTTATTAAGGTTTTGTCTTAGCTGTTATAGTGAAAAAAATTCAAATCCAATGGCTCAAACAAGACAGAAAACCTTTTCTTTCTCTTCTAGAAATACAGAAGAAGGTGGTGCAGGGCTCCCAGGAAATTTCAACACAAGATTTCTACTCCATCCTGTATATTGTGAGTGTATTCCAGTATAAAGGCAAGGGAAAGAAGAGGTTGCTTATTTCCTTTTAAGGAAATTGGAAGAGAGACATGTCACTTAACACTCACCCAACTTAGGCAAGGAAAACTTAGGCATGGGTTTGTTAACATAACATTCTGTAGTGATCTTGTTATAGCAGAATGAAAGGTATTTACTATGAACAGAATTGGCAAGCCTTTTCAAGGAAACCCGTCATGAAGAAGTGCAGAGTAAGGCAGAAGGTGGGGGCCATATTTGACGGTGGTAAGAATGAGGCCAATACAAAATTGTAGTGAAATGGCAGGAAGGGATGGAGACAGTTGCAAGAATATCTGTGGACTTGGTGGCAGAATTTTTATCTAGTTCCATTTGCTCTTTCTATCTGCAACAGAAAGAAAGAAAAGTCCTCAGCTGAGAGTGATGGAGGTGGTGGCACCAGGAGTTAGTGTCGAGGAGAGAGATTTGAAAACATCAAGGGGGCAAGGCAGCTGGTGTAGCTTGTGCCTCCCTCATCTCAACTGGAGGACTTGCCATTCATGCAGGTCTCTGTTAGAACATTGCTGTCTAGGGTTGTGAGTTAGAGAGCCAGATGGTGCAGTGGAGGTATGGGTGTTTGTAGAGTGTGGCCATGGAAAACTGACTACAGAGGGACATCTATGTTACTATGCAAGGTAAGGGTCATCTGTATTTGTCAGCCTGAATCTTTGATGTACCAACTTTTCTATCATTCCTTATCAATAAAATTCATTCCTAATCTTTGTTTGACTTCTAAAACTTTATCATATCATGAGCTCTCTACCTTAGATTCACCTGTTTTTTTATACTCTGCCTCATTTGACAAATTTGATCAAGAATCTATTTTTTCCTTAATGTCTATTCTTAAGTATTTTTCTATTTTGTCCATATTTGTTTATGTTTATATTATATAGTTTAGAACTTAGTTTCTTAAAGGATTAATATCTAAATTTACTTGTATTCTAAACCTTTCCTTGTGTCTGCTTTCTTCAATTTTTAGGTTCTAATTTCCTTATAGGAACCCCTCTTCCCTCATACCATTTGGTTTCTATGATTATTGTTTTGTCTGTCTTAGGTATTGTATCTTTCAAAGTAATTTCACTTTTGACTTATTTTTAGTACATTAAATCAGGAGACTAGTTTGTCACAGAAGGGGTCAACTGATTAATGATGCCTGCTATGAACAAAGAGATGTGGAATGCGGTACTCATGCCGTGGTCATTATTCTTCTTACTGACTATCAGAAACAAAACAAGTAACCAATATGATGACAACAAATTATATTTCCTCTGAAATATAATTCTGGTTTTACATCTATCCAGAGACTCTGGGGACGTTCTGCACAAATCCTGAAGCCCAAGAAGGGGAAACCAAGAACTTTTAAAAGTGTAAAAGTTGTGCAGCTCACTTTAGTCTTACATCTCAGTCGTGGTCCCTGAGAAGAGGTTAACAGGCCAAGACATGCCAGCTCACAAAAAAACAATTCAGATATCTGAGTTCAATGCACTTTACAAACTCCTCCACGTGACTGATCCTTGACTGTTCTTCCAGAAAAGCATTGTCCTTGTAGGGAGTCTGGCCTGATTTCTAAAAATAGGTGACATTTATTATTCCCTTTTCCCATATTTTGACAACAAAGGAATGGTGGATTGCATAATGCAGAGAAACGTAGGTGTCTCTAGGTTCGGTCTTTAAACTTTTAATCAAAATGTCAAGGATCCAAAATGTAAATAACTCAAAATGTAAATGAGTCTTTCAGGCTCAATACAGTCATGCATTTAACTATGAGAAAAAAAAATCCTACCGGTCCAAAGAGGTCTAGACAGTGGTTCTAAATAGAGTGATCTAAAGAAGAATTTCCTTTTGTAAAGTCATTTCATGAAGTAACCCCATGCTAGATTTTGAGGTAGATGAATGGATTTTATACTTCATGAGAAATGTGAAGCCTCTATCTTTCTAAAGTTCTGATATACGTCTTTATGCAAAGATGAAAAGGTACTATATTTGAAGTATAATTGCAATGAACTTCATCATTATCATAATTAAATATCAGCTACATAACATCTTTCCTGATATTTAGAAAATATAGATTTTTTTTCAGTCAATATCAGAGATCTTCAGACGCAATTCTTCTATTAACTAATGATCAGTAGCACTTAGTAACATGGCTGATGGTTGAGTCACTCAAGAAACAATCTGATATAACAGATTTCAAACTGCTCTGTGGAGCTTTCAAATTAACCTTAAGCCTCCTGGCTTAATATATATACGTATGTATTATTATTTTATTATGTATATGTGTGTGTGTATGTATTCTGTTGCCCACTTGAAAATTTATACATATACAAATAAAGGTCTTCCCAAGTGTCCATTCCTGGCTCCAAGGCTGGGTCCTAAATACTTCTGACCAATCAAAGTAATCCTTCTGCCTTTCCATGGTTGCTGGATTAGGGATAGGCATGTCACTCTTTTTTTGAAGGATGAGATGCAAAGGGGGTTTTTGAGAGTTTCTTAGAAGGGAAGTTGATAGCACTGTGGAGGGTGATGAGTTTCCAACTCTGGATGTCAATGAGAAAACATCTCATTGATTGCAGCTGGCAAGCTGTCCTAGGAACATGAGGATGAGATTTAGAATGAAGCCAGCATGAAGGATAATTGAAACTAAAGAAGGAAAATCTCATGACTTTGATGGCATTGTTGAGCTCTGAATCAACCAGCTTGAAACTTGACTTCTTTCTCACTTTTTTTTTTAAAACAATGTAAGTCCTATTGTTTAACAATGTACATTTTTTCTTTTACTTGTACCTGAACTACTCCTGACTGACATGTATATTTGATATAAAGGAAGTAGCTTGTAAAAAGGCACAGTGGTGAAAAAGTCTTTGGATATCTAAGGAACAGCAAGGATGCTACTAGCAAGTTGTAAGTCAAATGGTTCTAAGGTGCTGATTCAAAAGAAATTATGAATGCAAATAAATGTAAATGGTTTAAGGGAATGAAAGACTAGCTTAATGAAATTAAGATTTTGAAGATGTCAGTATTATGAGATAATGTTGGAGTTTAGGGTAGAGGGAAATTTTTTCCTAGGTGAAAATTTTCCACTGACCTTGGGAGTCTGATAAGGGCATAGGTAAATGGCAGAGTTTGGGAATTTAGTAGCAATTGATATTGCCAAATGGCTTATGAAACAGAATACACATAACTAGCTTCTCCTGAAAGGGCTTCAGGGAAAGGATCATTACCAAGAAAGATTTATTCTAGTTAAGCCCAAGAAATGAGACAGAGAGAATTTTGTGACTAGTTTGAGTTCAAAGGGAAGCTTGGTAAACATGAAATATGTGATTTCCAGAGAGCAGAGTGGAACAGATTTTCAGGAAAGGTAGGACTTGGGTAAGTTCACCCTATCCCCACCCAATTCCCTCTGCCCATCTCTCTTTTACATACACACACACAGTCTGAAAAATATACCATCAGTGGGGGGACACTAGGAATGACTAAAGAGATATGAGGCAGGAAGAGAATAGCTGACTTCAAAATATTATGTCATTTCAGTCTAAACTGAATTTTGGTTGGCCTCTGGCATGAAGATGTTATTTTTCAAAGAGAAACATATAGGAAAAATATTATAGAAAATGCAAAGAAATCCTTGAGCAGCTGTTCAGAAGATCAAATTAGTTTCAAGAACCCTTTTTTAAAACAGAATAGTAGGAGCTGCAATAGTTACTCAGTAAAGTCAGGCTGGGTGCAGTGGCGCATGCCTGTAATCCCAGCACTTTGGGAGGCTGAGACAGGAGAATTGCGAGTTCAAAGCCAGCTTCAGCAACGGGGAGGCACTAAGCAATTCAGTGAGACCCTGTCTCTAAAATAAAACACAAAATAGGGCAGGGGATGTGGCTCAGTGGTTGAGTATCCCTGAGTTTAATCCTTGGTACCAAAAAAAAAAAAAGTAAACTCAGGATGCATATGCTCTTAAGGAAATGGTAACTTACTTTTGGTGTTAAATCCCAGGGAGAAGAGTCAGTGATTACAGAAGATTTGGGGCCTTAATCTCTCTAAATGGAACATATAATGCTGTTTTTAAGAATTCAATGATAATATAACCAAATGGTAATATAACCAAAGAAGAAAAACAAGCTTTTCAGACAATTGGCAATCCATGGACAAAAGCTCCTTTTTCTTTCTTGGTTATCTAACCTATTTGTCCAGTGGATAAAATTTCTTAGTATGTGAAGAAGTTTTTCTTCAGAGAAATGTATAAATAAATATTCTTCCTTTTGTAAAAATATTGTGTGTTTTTAAATTGCTTAAGGAATTTGCTTAATTTCTTTTAAAAAATCATGAAACTGAAAGGTCCCATGATGGGAAAAAGTTCATAGTGCTTTCTCCCTCAGGAGTTTATGCATTGGAAGTGTAGTCTCCAGAGTTGTAATACTCAGATACAGTGAGCCTTTCAGAGGTGAGGTCTAATGGGAAGTAATTAAGTCACTGAGGGTGCTGCTCTTGGAAGGAATCCACTGAGTTATCATGGGGCCCTGGTCACTTCACATGAGAGAGTTGTTATATAAGACCCTTGAGTGTCACTTCGGCATACTGTTTTTCCATGTGATCTCTCCCTTTTGTACATGCTCCTTCCATGATGTCATTTGCCATAAGTGATGCAGCCAGGGGTCCCTTATCAGAGTTAGTGTTATACTATCAGAAATTCCAGCCTCCTACATGGTAAGCTAAGTAGACCTTTTTTCTTTATAAAGTATTTAGCCTTGGGTAGTTCATAATAGGAACAGAAAGTGAACAAATAAACAGGATTATAATTCATTTATTGAGTAAAAGAATTGTATTCTGTTACACACTTAAAACTAAAACTTCAAACTACTACAATCAAAAGATGTACATTTTACAAAATGAATCACATCAATAAAGATTTTGGATAGAAGCTGGGTGCGGTGGCTCAAGCCTGTAGTCCCAGCACTTAGGGAGGCTGAGACAGGAGAATTGCAAGTTCAAAGCCAGTCTCAGCAATGGCAAGGCGCTAAGCAACTCAGTGAGACCCTGTCTCTACATAAGACACAAAATAGGGCTGGAGATGTGGCTCAGTGGTCAAGTGCCCCTGAGTTCAATCCCTGGTACCAAAAAAAAAAAAAAAAAAGATTTTGGATGGAGATATATAATCTAGTGATATCAAAAACATGTCATATTTCATAGAATAGTTTTCTAAGTAAGAATGAAATGTACTTGAAGAAAAACTGCATAATGGAGATATTTCTGAAAAATTTCCTGTTTCACTATATTCTATCATCTGTTTTTAGATCATAATTATAATTATCTTATTCTCATTGCCTCAAATATCTTCAATTTCTCTGTGAATTTATCAAATAGGTACTCATTTTTTAAAACTTAATTCAATTTTATTTTCTCTATGGAACATTCATAACTGTTCCTGTCTTTAGTGGCTTCCCTTCTCCTACAGGTCCTGCAACAATCTGGTTAGCACTGAATTATGCCTAGTTTTGCTTAATATTTTTCTAAGTTAAATGTCTCAACCTATTAAATGCTTGTTGACTGTAACCATATTATGTGCAGAGATCTTATCTTAGCTATGCTCCATACATTTCTTTAACTTTCTAGGAAAGTAATAGTAACTTGCCTGCAAGGATTCTTGTGGAGGATTAAATATGGTGATGTATGTAAAGCATTTATTGTAGTGATGCTCATCAAGGAAGACTAATAAATGTTAGCAGAGGTAATGAAAGCAACTGAATAAAATAAAACTAAACTTTTGAATTATATTATAATAATTTAACATTCAGGAATTCTTATAAAATACATATATATAATACATATGTAATATTATTTCCTACTGGACAGTGTTTCACAATTATGTGTACAATAGCTCAAATAACATTAGTACACATCCTTTATAAACACTGGGAGGGATGACCCAGAATCATGCATTTTTGATACTTTCCTTTACATTCCACTGCTGTAAATAATTCAAACCTGAACATAGTTTAGGATACCCTATACTATTTTTAATCATAGTGTCAAATGCCACTGAGGCTAGTGAGTGGTTCTCTGATCAAATCAGTTGAGCAAAGTTAATTTTATGGGATTTGACTTCTCAGGATAAGTAGCTGTTTCTGTGTCTATACACACTTGTCATCTTTCACAGTGATTAATAAACACTTATTAAAATGATGGATCTCCATGGTTCACTCTACAAAAATATTATTGTATGTCTTAACAAAAAACCTTTGGGACTTGAAGCTTCTGGTACATAGGCAATTTGACAGTAATTAATTATTAGAGAATATTCAGTACATTTAAAATCTTTAGTTTAAAATATAGAGAGTTTCCTTTAGGTGAATATTACTTGAAACAAAAGCATGTGAATACTAGACTTGAAATATTAATAATCATGCATGGAAATTGGATTCTATGAACGTATTTGCAAACAAAATTCCCAATGAGAGTGTTTAGGGATATAAAACAATTGAAATGAAGTTTAGAATATCCTTTTGGCTTGTGGCATATTTTTCCCATTCCTTCCTTGTATCTCTGCAGTCCCCATGCTTATATGCTTAGAGCAATGTTTACAGATAGCAGGAAGCAAAAAATGTGGAGTGAATTGAATACAATAGTTAAAGAGACAGAGGAAAAGGCAAAAAAGGCAAAAGTTCTGAGTACAGAGAAGATTGATTAAGAAGTGAGGAAAAAAGCTTAAAACTCTAAGAGGTAGAAATCCTTCTTCAGAAAGAAATTAGGGCACAGATATCTCATTACCTCTTTATTCTTTGTTTGGCATCATTACATTCATATAACAGCCAATTGCTCATCATTAGCATTCTTCCACTGGGCACTTGCCCAACATGTATCTCTGCCCAAAAGGCTTCATTCTTTCATCTTACATGGGAAAACGAGCTCTTGTCCTCTCTTCATAGTAATATCTACTTCAAGTCTACTAAGTAAACATTTATTAGCATCTCTTCTGTTCAAGTTTCTATGTTGAGGGAAACAAAGAGGTGGTATAGTCTCTGCTCTCAAGAAACTGATAATCAGCTCAGAGAGTGCAGCATTTACAAACAGAAAATAAAATGTATTAATGGTTGAGATAGATGTCTATGTAACTTGTCATGGGAGTTTTGAGAAGGGATTTGACTTTATACTATTGAGAGCAAGGTAGAGAGAGAGAAAGACTTATTATTACATGTTTTAGTCAGCTTTGTGTTGCTGTGCCCAAAAGACCTGGCAAGAACAATTTCGAGGAGGAAAAGTTTATTTTGGCTCATGGTTTTGGAGGTTCAGTCCGTGGTCGACTGACTGCATTGCTCTCAGCCCAAAAGGAAGCAAAACAACATGGCAGAAGGGCCCAGAAGAGGAAAGCTGATTCGCTAGCTCATGGCAGGGTCAGGAAGCAGAGAGAGAGAAAGAGAGAGGGAAGGGACCCACAAGGAAGATGCAGCCTTCCAGGACACATCCCTAGTGACCATCCTTCTCCAGCCATGCCCCACCTGCTTACCATTATCACCCAGTCAGGTCATTCAGCCTAGGATGGATTGATTATGTTACAGCAATCACAGTCCAATCACTTCACCTCCAAACATCCCCACATTAATATAGGAGTTTTGGGGGGACACTTTGTATCCAAACAATAACACTACATCAGTGTTTATTGTTCGTTCCCTGTGATGTGTGCCCATCCAACAAAGACCCATTCCTTTGCTGTTTTTTACTGATGTACTTCCTTTCAGTGACTTAGCTTAAAGTTTTCACTTTCTATATATTTTTTATAACTGGGTACAATGGTTTAGATATGAGGTGTCCCCCCAAAGCTCATGTGTGAGACAATGCAAGAAGGTTTAGAGATGAAATGATTTTGTTATGATTTTGTTATCTTAACCTAATCAGTGAATTAATCCCCTGATAGGGACTAACTTGATGATAATAGTAGCCAGATAGGGTGCGGCTGGAGGAGGTGGGTCTCTGGGGGTGTGCCTTTGGGGTTGATATTTCATCTTTGTTGAGTGGAACTCTCTCTTTCTGCTCCATGGTGGCCATATCCTGAGCTACTTTCCTTTGTCACGCTCTTCTATGATGTTCTGCCTTCCCTTGGGCCCTGAGGAATGGAATCAACTGTCTTTGGACTGTGTTATTCAGCTTTTTTGCTGCTGTGCTAAAAAACCTGAAAAGAACAACTTTAGAGAAGGAAAAGTTTATTCGAGGGCTCTTCGTTTCAGAGGTCTCAGTCCATAGACAACTGGCTCCATTCCTCAGTGCTCGCTTGAGGTAAGGCTGAACATCATGGTGGAAGAGTGTGGTGGAAGGAAACAGCTCACATGATCATCAGGAAGCAGAGACAAATGCCACTAACCAGATACAAAATATATACACCAAAGACATGCCCCCAGGGATCCATTTCCTTCAGCCACGTGCTACCTGCATTCAGTCATCACTCAGTTAATCCCATCAGGGGATCAATTCACTGACTGGGTTAAAACTCAATCACTTCTCCTCTAAATTTTGCATTGTCTCACACCTGAGCTTTGGGGGGACACCTCACATCTAAACCATAACAGACTGAGACTTCTGAAACTGTAAGCTCCCAAATAAACTTTCCTCTCTCTCTTTTTTTTTTTTTTTTTTTGAGTCCTAACAGTCCTAGATAAATGGTAATGATGAGATATATTGAGTAGAGAAGGGTTGGAGAAATTAGTACCTGAGGGAGCAGCATTAAGTGCTGATTAATGCTTTCAAAAATATTTATGTACTGTATACCTGGTGCTGTTTTAGGTTCTGGGCATACATTAGTGCACCAACAAGAAAAAAATATTATCGTATAAATTTAGGATAGTGTGTAGGATAATTCACAAATAAATATGAAAAATGTTTAGCATGTCAAATGATGGTTAATATTATGGAGAAAAAATAAAGCAGAAAAGAGAGAGAGGGATTCTCAGTGCAGGGTAAGTCTACATTACATAAGATAGTTAAGACAGCTCTTGAAGATAAGGGGACATTTGTGGAGCACCTTGACAGTTGTAAGGGAGTGAGATATGAGAATATCTGGAGGAAGAACATTTCACAGTGAGAAAAGAATAACTGCAATGGTTGTGAGGTTCAAGGGACAACAAGTAGGTATTACAGGGGATGATGATCAAGAAAAAGATAATCAAATCCGGGCGCGGTGGCGCAAGCCTGTAATCCCAGCACTTAGGGAGGCTGACAGGAGAATTGTGAGTTCAAAGCCAGCCTCAGCAAGGGCAAGGCGCTAAGCAATTCAGTGAGACCCTGTCTCTACATAAAACACAAAATAGGGCTGGGGATGTGGCTCAGTGAGCGAGTGCCCCTGAGTTCAATCTCCAGTACCAAAAAAAAAAAAAGATAATTAAAAAATAAGATTACAGATATAACAGAGAGCCTGATCATGCAATAACTGTGGACTTTACAAAAAGATGGGAGAATAACCAAGGCCCATAGAAGGTCAGCCAACATTCTGAGTACTTATACTAGAGTTTAGGTAGCATCTTGGAATATCTTTCCCAGGGACAGAAATTCAGTCTAGGGAAAAAGCTTAACCCACTTTCCTATTTTTAGAAATAAAATGGACCAGGAAAGACCTGGATTTGGACTCTGAGATGTTTCTGTTCTGATCCTAACTAGATAAATTTACTCTCTGGATTTCTTTTCAGTTTTTCCTTCAAAATAAAGAGTTATTTCCTAGATACTATCTTACCTTTAAACATCAGTTTAAGGCTAAATGGCAAGTTTGCAAACAGACATTTATTATTTCCAGAGAGGCCACAATACCAGGTTCATTTTAAGATTGTCAGTGTTGTTTTTAAGGTTTGTGGTTATTTTAATGAAATAACAGTTCCTTCTACCCATTTTCTGCTTGGTGAGAAAAACCTTACTCCTCTGGTTACTCTTATAGCCTGTGTTTTGAGGACCTCAGGGCTGAGAAACAGCATGTTAAATCTGGAAGCATTCTCCCAGATGTCTGCATACAAACGCTCGTCTTCTGTTCACTAATTAACAATGGTGGCATCAGTATGAGTGAGTGCTGTTAAAATATGCCGAGAGAAGCTTGCTATGGAAGAGTTACGCAGTCCCTGCCTCATTTTATACAGACTGAGTCCCAGGGGAGCCTGTTGCTACCTCTGTTATGTCAAAAGCCTCCCTATTCACCAAATACATTGTATTTTCTGTAAAACCATGCTTTTAAAAAATGACTGGATCATATAGGCTTATATTTTGAGTATAACAGAAGACTTATATTCTGAGTTCCTAGCAAAGAAAAATCTCTTAATTGATTATTTTTCAGTTTTTGCCAATAGGCATTATCAATTTTCATTATACTATTTCTGAGCAGATTTTAAAAATGCAAAGTGACAGCAAGATTTATGGAAAAATAAACATTTAATAGAAAGCGTGATGAGAGATTTTATGAACATAAAATTAATTTCTGTAGAAGCAGAAGGCGTATCAAAGAGAAGTAGCTTTTATAAGAAATGAAAGGTATCAACTTCTGAAAAAATATCAGAAAATGGAGGTGCTAAATTAGGAAAATGATTGA
The DNA here is from genome assembly GCA_004024805.1 of Geosciurus inauris. NCBI lineage: Eukaryota > Metazoa > Chordata > Mammalia > Rodentia > Sciuridae > Geosciurus > Geosciurus inauris. The sequence goes on along the minus strand of PVHX01027210.1, from coordinate 5,341 downwards.
CACAAAGTGAACTTTATTTCTATAGTTTAAAAGGTGTCAACTGAATAAGTTAACAGACAATGTCACTGAAATTAAATAACTTAGTTCTTAACACTAAAAACACAATCAAGAGAAGTAACCTGGAGAGATAACTAATAAGTTAGAGATATGCATATGTTTATGGGGACAAAGCTTTATAATTCTAATAGAAAAACTTATAAGTAGTTGCTTAATTTTTACCATCCTATCTTATTTTTCTACTGAGAGTAAATATGTTAAAATTATGATTTACACTTCAGAAATTTAAAGATCATATTCACACATGAGTTAATGTATAACTTACAGCTGGATTTCATTGTTTAATTCAAGGAGAATTCTTTTTCTTACTTTCAACTTCAATTTTATACATAATTTATCACTGAATAATCCCAGCTTTGAGATAAAACAATACAACTGTATGCAATTTTAGCTAACTGCTTTTCTTTACCTATGAAGCATACATTATTCTAAAGACCTTATTGATTTTATTGTGGTCATGGGCTCCAGTGCCTTGGTCTCCATCAGTGGAGTGACATTCCTAAGCCATAGTAACATCCTTTTAAAGTGGTGTCAATGAAGGCAGGAACTCAATATCAGTGACTTTATTGCAACTCATCTATGTTTTTTAATTTTAATGTTTTTGTTTTGTTGGTGTATCATAATTGTGCATAATAGTGGGATTTGCTATGCTGTATTCATATATGCAAATAACTGAATTTGCTCAATCTCCTTCCACAGTACCTTCCTTTTTCCTCTTGTCATCCCTCCGCCATCGACTTGCTTTTCTCTACTTATTTCCCTTTTTTATTATTATTTTAATCAATGCATTATCATTATATACATAAATGGGATTCATTGTGATGCATTTGTACAGGGACAGAAAGCACAATTTGGTAGAATTTGTTGCCCTAGTTCTTCCCCATGCCGGTACCTCCAACTTCCCTCTTGATTCCCTGTCACAAACCTTCTTTGATGGCAAAAGAATGCCGAATGCAAATCTTGCTGACCCTGAAGACAAAGAAAAGCGCAGAGCAAGAATTTTGGAAAGTGAGCATACTCAATAAAACTTCAATATCTCATTGAAAGGAGTCAGTGTTGGTAGTTTGGTTTTTCCTTGGGATACAAATGTAACGATCCTTTCCTTTTTTAAAAAAAGTCTTCTTTATTTAGATGGACACAATATCTTTATTTTATTTATTTTTATGTGGTGCTGATGATCTAACCCAGTGCCTCACGCATGCAAGGCAAGCGCTCTACTACTGAGCCACAATCCCAGCCCTTGGTTCTTCCCTTTAAAAATCACCCTACCAGGGTTTGTTGTGATATTTCCTTTTTCATCACAAATTTTAGTAATTTGGGTTCCCTCTCTCCTTCTTTTTGTTAGGGTGGATAAGGGTTTGTCAATTTTGTTTATTTTTTTGAAGAACCAGCTCTTTGTTTTATCAATTTTTTAAATTGTTTCTTGTGTTTCAATTGCATTGATTTCAGCCCTGATTCTAATTATTTCCTGTATTCTACTTCTTTTGGTGTTACTTTGTTCTTCTTTTTCTAGGGCTTTGAGTTGTAGTGTCAAGTCATTGATTTGTTAACTTTTACATCTTTGAATATATGAGCTTAATGCAATGAACTTTCCTCTTAGCACTGCCTTCATAGTGTCCCAGAGATTTTGGTATGTTGTATCAGAGTTCTCATTTACCTCCAAGAATTTTTTTTATCTCTTCCCTGATGTCTTCTGTTACCCATGCATTGTTCAATAGCAAATTACTGAGTCTCCAGGTGTTGTAGTGGTTTCTTTTTTTAAAACTCATTAATTTCTAGTTTCAATCCACTGTGGTCAGATAGAATGCAGGGTGGTATCTCTATTTTTTTGTATTTACTGAGACTTGCTTTGTGACATAGCATATGATCTATTGTGGAGAAGGATCCACGTGCTGCTGAGAAAAACATGTATTTGCTTGTTGAAGGATAGAATATTCTATATATCTGTTAACTCTAGACCATTGATTGTTCTATTAAGTCTTGTAGATTCTTTGTTTAGTTTTTGTTTGGAAGATCTATCCAGTGGTGAGAGAGTTGTGTTGAAGTCACCCAATACTATTGTGTTGGGGTCTATTTGGTTCTTGAATTTGAGAAGGGTTTCTTTGATGAATATGGCTGCCGCATTGTTTGGGGAATAGATATTTAAGATTGTTATGTCTTGTTGATGTATGATTCCCTTAAGCAGTATGAAATGACCTTCTTTATCCCTTTTCACTAACTTTGGTTTGAAGTCTACTTTATATGAAATGAAGATGGAAACTCCTGTTTGTTTATGCAGTCCATGTGAGTGATAAATTTTTTTCCATCCTTTCACCTTCAATCTGTGAGTTTCTCTTTCTATGACATGAGTCTCTTGGAGGCAGCATATTATTGGGTCTCTTTTTAAAATCCAATCTGCCAGTCTGTGTCTTTTAATTGCTGAGTTTAGGCCACTGACATTCAATGTTATTATGGAGACATGGTTTGTATTTCCAGACATTTTGGTTTATTCTTAGTTTTTAACTTGACTTGGTTTCTCCTTTGATTGGCCTTTAGTGTAGCTCCTCCTTCTGCAGGTTTTCATTGTTGTTTTTGATTTCCTCCTCATGGAATATTTTACCAAGAATGTTCTGTAGTGCTGGCTTTCTTGCTATGAATTCTTTTACCCTGAAGACACTGACAAATTCCTAGAGACATATGACCTCCACAAACTGAGCTAGGAGGACATACATGATTTAAACAGATCAATTACAAGCAAGGAAATAGAAGAGGTCATCAAAAGCCTTCCAACCAAGAAAAGCCCTGGACCAGATGGATTCTCAGCCAAGTTCTACAAGACCTACAAGGAAGAACTAACTCCAATACTCCTCAAATTATTCCATGAAATGGAAAGGGAAGGAAATCTTCCAAACTTATCCAATGAGGCTAGTATCACCTTGATTCCAAAAACAGACAGAGACGTCAAAAAAGGAAAATTTCAGACCAATATCCCTGATGAATATAGATGCAAAAATTCTCAATAAAATTTTAGTAAATTGCATACAAAAGCATATTAAAAAAATAGTGCACCATGATCAAGTGGAGTTCATTCCAGGGATGCAAGGTTGGTTCAACATTCGGAAATCAATACACGTAATCCATCACATCAATAGACTTAAAGATAAGAATCACATGATTCTATCAATTGATGCAGAGAAAGCATTTGACAAAATACAGCATCCTTTCATGTTCAAAACACTAGAGAAACTAGGGATAGTTGGAACATACATTGTTGGAACATATTCAACATTGTTAAAGCAATATATGTTAAGCCTAAGGCCAACATCATCCTAAACGGAGAAAAATTGAAAGCATTTCCTTTAAAAACTAGAACAAGACAGGGATGCCCTCTTTCACCACTGCTATTCAACATAGTCCTGGAAACACTAGCCAGAGCAATTAGACAGATGAAAGAAATTAAAGGGATACAAATAGGAAAAGAAGAACTCAAACTATCATTATTTGCAGATGACATCATTCTATACTTAGAGGATCCAAAAAATTTCACCAGAAAACTTCTAGAACTGATAAATGAATTCAGCAAAGTTGCAGGATATAAAATCAATATCCATAAATCAAATGCATTTCTATACATCAGCAATGAGTCCTCTGAAAGAGAAATTAGGAAAACTACTCCATTCGCAATAGCCTCCAAAAAAATAAAATACTTGGGAATCAATCTAACAAGAGTGGTGAAAGACCTCTACAACAAAAATTACAAGACACTAAAGAAAGAAACTGAAGAAGATCTTAGAAAATGGAAAGATCTCCCATGTTCTTGGATGGGCAGAATCAATATTATCAAAATGGCCATACTACCCAAAGCATTATACAGATTCAATGCAATCCCAATTAAAATTCCAAAGTCCTTTCTTATAGAAATAGAAAATGCAATCATGAAATTCATTTGGAAAAATAAGACACCCCTAATAGCCAAAGCTATCCTGAGCAAGAAGAGTGAAGCAGGAGGCATCACAATACCAGACCTTAAACTTTACTACAAAGCTATGGTAACAAAAACAGCATGGTACTGGCACCAAAATAGAAACATAGACCAATGGTACAGAATAGAAGACACAGAGAGTAAATACATAAATACAGCTATCTCATACTAAACAAAGGTGCCAAAAACATACATTGGAGAAAAGATCGCCTTTTCAACAAATGGTACTGGGAAAACTGGAAATTCATATGCAGTAAAATGACACTAAACCCCTATCTCTCACCATGCACAAAACTCAACTCAAAGTGGATCAAAGACCTAGGAATTAGACCAGAGACCTTGCGTCGAATTGAGGAGAAGGTAGGTCCAAATCTTCATCACGTTGGATTAGGCCCCAAATTCCTTAACAAGACTCCAAAAGCACAAGAAATAAAAGCAAGAATCAATAAATGGGATGGACTTAAACTAAAAAACTTCTTCTCAGCAAAAGAAACTATCAATGAGGTGAACAGAGAGCCTACATTCTGGGAGCAAATTTTTGCCACACGCACATCAGATAGAGCACTGATCTCCAGGATATATAAAGAACTCAAAAAACTTAACACCAAAAAAACAAACAACCCAATCACTAAATGGGATAAGGAGCTGAATAGAAACCTCTCAGATGAAGATATACAATCAATAAAGAAATATATGAAGAAATGTTCAACGTCTCTAGCCATTAGAGAAATGCAAATCAAAACTACTCTCGGATTTCATTTCACCCCAGTCAGAATGGCAGCTATCCAAAATACCAGCAATAATAAGTGCTGGTGAGGATGTGGTGAAAAAGGCACACTCAAACATTGCTGGTGGGACTGCAAACTGGTGCAACCAATTTGGAAAGCAGTATGGAGATTTCTTAAAAAACTTGGAATGGAACCACCATTTGATCCAGCTATTCCACTCCTTGGCCTATACCCTAAAGACTTAAAAGCAGCATACCACAGTGACGCAGCGACTTCAATGTTTATAGCAGCACAATTCACAATTGCAAAACTGTGGAAGCAACCCAGATGCGTTTCAATAGATGAATGGATAGAGAAACTGTGGTACATATACACAATGGAATATTATTCAGCAATAAAAGAGAATAAAATTAAGGCATTTGCAGGTAAATGGATGGAATTGGAGAACATTATGCTAAGTGAAGTAAGCCAATATCAAAAAACCAAATGCTGAATGTTCTCTCTCATTAGTGGATGCTGATACATAAGGGGGGTGGGAATGGGGAACATAGGAGAAATGGAGGAACTCTGGATGGGGCAGGGGGGAGGAGGGGGG
>PVHX01027209.1:0-19705 GCA_004024805.1 Geosciurus inauris | reverse complement strand
CATCAAGTTAATCAAATTTTAACCAATCTGATCAGCAGTATGTACAATTGCTTAAAGAGTAATACATCATGGCTAATTGTGAACATTAGCTTGGTTTGATATTTAAAAATCAATTTATTTCACCATACTAACAGAATAAAGAAGAGAAAACGTCCCTATGGATATAGAAAGTGAATTTGACAAAATTTAACACTCATTTATGATAAGAATTCATAGCAAATTAGGAATAAGAAGAACCTTCCTGGCTCAGATTAATAGTGTCTACAAAACAAAAGATCATATGATATATATCATGTTTGATGAAATATTGAATTCTTCTGCTTGACACTTTCATTCAGCATTGTATATTGTAAGGATTTAAAGTCATATGGGAAATGAAGAAAAACTATGTAGTTTGTTTGCAGATGACATGTTTATGCTCATAGAAAACCATAAATAGTCTACAAAAAGCTATTAAAATAAATTAATATAATATTAAAAAAGAACAAAGTTGGAGAATTGACACTACTTGACTTGAAGTCTTAATAAAGCTATAGTAATCAAGGAAGAGTGATATTTGTAAAATAATAGACATGAAGAAACAGAATAGAGAGTCCAGACATAGATCCACATAAATATAGTTAACTGCACTTTGATGTAGTAACAAAGGTAATACAATGGAGAAAAGCTTGTGTTTCCAACAAATGGTGCTAGAACAACTGGGCATCCACATCTGAAAAAAGAAATATGAATGTAACCTTAGGCATTTCACGTTTAACAACAATTAACTCATAATGGATCACAGAGATAGATATAAAGTCCAAAACTATAAAACTCATAGAAGCTAACACAGGAAAAAATCTAGATGACTTTGGGTTTGGAGATGACTTTTTATTTATTCTAATTAGTTATAAATGACAGTGGAATACACTTTGACACATCATACATAAATGGAGTATAACTTCTCATTCTTCTGGTTGTACATGTTGTAGAATCACACAGGTCATGTAATCATATATGCACATAGGGTAATGACGTCTGATTCATTCTACTGTCTTTCCTATTCCCATCCCCCTCCCCTCCCTTCACTTCTCTCTAATCCAAAGTACTTCTATTCTTTCCTAGCACCCCCTTATTGTGATTAGCATCCACATATCAGATAAAATATTTGGCCTTTGGTTCTTTGGAATTGGCTTATTTCACTTAGCATGATATTGGAGATGACTTTTTAGATACAACAGTAAAGGCATAATCTATGAATTAAAGAACTGATAACCTGGACTTCACTAAAATTAAAAATATCTCCTTTGCAAAAGACATTGTCAATAGTTTGAGAACACCAACTAAATATTAGAAGAAAATATTTTTGAAAGACTTAGATGTGCAAAATACTCTTAAAATTCAACAATGAGATAAAGAAACTAATTAAATTATGGGCCAAAGACCCCAATAAATATTATGCCAAGGAATATATACACACAACAAATAAGCATATGGACATGTATTCCATGTCAAATGTTATCAGGAAATGCAAAAAAGATACCATGACGCACCTGATAGAATGGCCAAAATCCAGAGCACTGACCACACCAACTTCTAGCAAGGATATGGACCAACAGGATCTCTCCGTCTCTACTTGTGTGAATGGAAAATGGTACAGGCACTGTGGAAGATGGTTTGGTGGTTTCCTATAAAAATAAACCAATTCTTATTGTTTGATCAAGAAATTATTCTTCTTCATATTTACCCAAAGGAATTAAAAACTTAATCCCATATGAGTTAGTTTGCTTTTTGTCACTGACCCAAATACCTGACAAGAACAACTTAAGGAAAAGTTTATTTTGGTTCACAATTTTAGAGGTTTAGTCCATAGTGGGCTGACCCCATTGCTCTGAGCCAAATGTAAGGGAGAATATCATAATTAAGGGCATGGTGGAAGAACACTGCTTCATTCATGGTGGCTGGTAAGCAGAAAGAGAAAGCAGACAGGGTCGCAGGGAAAATGAACCCTTTCAGAGGTGACCTATCTCCTCCAGTGACCTCCCTTCTCCAGTCATGCTCCATCTACCTACAATAACCACCCAGTAAGTCTATTCAAACTAGGTTAGACTGATTAGGATAGAGCTCTCATGATTCAGTCATTTCACTTCTGAATATTCCTGCATTAACACAGATGGTTTTGGGGGACACCTCATATCCAAACATAATGCCATATAAAAACCTACACACAGATATTTATAGTAGTTCTATTAATAATGACTAGAACTTGGAATAAACCAGTATGTTCCTCAGTAGGTGAATGGATAAATAAAATGTGGTATACCCAGGTAATGGGGGAATTATTTAGTGCTGAAATGAAATGAGTATAGAGCCATGAGAGGATGTGGAGGAAACTGAAATGCATATTACTAAGTGAAAGAATACATTTCCAAAAGGCAACACAGAGTATGATTCAATCCATATATGACATTTTGAATAGTAAAACTATGGAGACACTATAAAGATAAATGGTTTTCAAGGATTTGTGGGGAGGGATGAATAGATAGAGCACACAGGATTTTTAGGTCAGGAAAACTACTCTAATGTTAGAGATTCATTATTACGAATTTGTGCTTACCTATGGAATATACAAGAGTAAACCCTCATGTAAATTACTGATGTTGGACAATCATGTGTAAATGTAGGTTTATATAATGTAATAAATTTGCCATTAGGCTTCAGGGTGTTGACAATGGGGGAGACTGTGCATGTGGGAGCTAGCAGGGATATGTGGGAAAACTGTATTTTCTGCTCAGTGTTATTGTGAACCTAAAATGAAAATCTATTATGAAACAGAAATTATCACAACAATCTCTTTTTTTCAGATCAAGAATATTTGCAGTAAATGATTTTTTTCTTTTAAGAATGTTAGCTTAATGTAAAGTCTTGACATAAAATGCTTCCTTAATAATATTACTTCTAACTTTTATTTTGTGTTACAGGTGTATATGAATAATATATATGTATATAATGTGACTAATCATTAATAACCAAAATTATCCACACATGTACATTATTTCTTTGGCAACTAAAATTGTCTTTGGCCCTTTTCTATATTAGCCACTACATATATCTTTTCTGCTGTCAACTACATTGCTGGCATTACTTGTCCTGCTCTATCAAAGGATGCTTCAACTGCTTAATATGTTTTTTAGAGGATATTAATCCACATTTGTACTTACTAAGGTCTTTATTAACCTAATACCTATACCGTTGGACCCAAATTCAGAGTAGAAATGTATAATTTGTATCACAACCAAAACTTTTTATCCATTTTCTCTATTTCTTCTATGATTTTGTCATTAGTTGTAAAGACCACTAAAAATAACTACATTGGCCAAATTTGTAATTGATTTTTGCACCCACTGAAGGGATACTATATTCTACCTGTGATTGTCACCATAAAAATGATGAATATTCTTTTTCTAATGCTGCACAGATGTTAAATTTTTTAATAAGCAGATATCATTATCTCCTTTTGAATGCCTAAGTTCCCTGTTTTATAATAGCTAAATAATTTGGATCAAAGTGAAAAAGAACTGTTAGGAAGACTACTGCAAACAACAATAGCATCAAAACCAAGATATTTGTTTCAGAATAGAGAATCCATAAATAAACTCACACATATGTAAAATAATTCTTGACACAGGCGCCAAAAACGTGTTGGAGAAAGGACAACCTCTGCAACAAATTGTGCTGGGAAAACTGGATAGCCACATGAAGAAGACTGACACTAAGTTGCTGAGATTAGTCTCAAGCTTGGAATCCTCCTGCCTCAGACTTCTGCATTGCTGAGATTACAGCCATATGCAGCTGTACTTAGCTCAAAATGGATCAAAGATTTAAATGTAAACCTGAAACTCTCAAACTACTGGTAGAAAACATGGGGGGAACATTTTAAGGCATTGACACAGGCAATGATTTTCTAGATACAACACCAAAAGTGCAGGAAACAAAAACAAAAATTGACAAATGAAATTTAATCAAACTCAACTGCTGCTGTACAGCAAGAGAAGGAATCAACAGAGTGAAAAGATATCCTATAGAATGGGGAAGATATTTGCCAACTACTCATCTATCAGAGGGTTAATATCCAGGATATATAAGGATATGAAAAAACAACCAAGAAATGAGTAATGCAATTAAAAAATGGACATATGATGTGAATAGATACTTCTTAAAATAAACACAGATGGCCAACAAATACATGAAAAATACTCTATCATTAGCCATCAGGGAAATATAATTAAAAACTTCAATGAGATACCATCTCAACTCAGAATGATTATTATGAAAAATAAACAAACAAAATCATGCTGGCAAGGATGTGAATAAAAAAGAACTCTTATATACTGTTGATAAATTAGTATGGCCATTAGGGAGAACAGTATGGAGTTTCCACAAAAACTTAAAAATAGGTCTACCATTATGATTCAGCTATCCCACTTCTGGATATATATCCAAAGGAAACAAAACAATTCTACCAAAGAGATTCCTGTATGTCCATGTTTATTGTGGCATAAGTTACAATAGCCAAGATATCAGATTAGCTTAAGTGCCCAACAACAGACGAATGGATAAAGAAAATATGGTACACAATAGAACATTATTCAGCCATAAAGAAAAATGAAATCCTGTCATTTGCAGCAAAATGGATGGAACTGGAAGATATAATGTTAAATGATATAAGCCAGATATAGAAAGACAGGTACTTCATGTTCTTTCTCTAAAAAAAAGCATGCAAGTAGAATAATGATTCCTAAGAATTTGGAATGGTGTGGGAAGGGAGGGTAAAAAATCAGGGTTAGATTTGATCAGTGCATACTTCATGAATGTATGGAAACACTACACTGAATATCACTAGTATGTACAATTAATACATATTAATAATAAAAAGATTTGTTTCCCATGCTGGTCAGAAAACTTGAATAATGATGAAAATATTATTTTCTTTTGGTGAGGTGCAATTATTTCAGAATAACAATCAGAATTGTCTTTTTGCAGAAAGGTTTCTACTAACTTCAGTGATAATATAAACATTTTAAGGAACTGTATCAAAGTAGAAATTTTGAGAACGTTAAAAATTTTTAAATGAATCATTTATGTCTATATGAAAATCTAAGTCAAATTTAAAGACTGCTAAAATTTTCTCTGCAATTTTGATAAAAAGTACCTTATACAAAACTACATTTCATTTTTAAGCAAGTACATTAATTTAAGAAATGTCTTTTTAAAAGGAAAACAATAAATACAATGCAGAAAAAGGCATTCTGCAAACTGAAATAAATCAGTAATAATTTATTTTCTAAATAGACTTTAAAAATCAAATCTTTATCATATAAAGCAGGGAGAAAAGCCATCATGATATGAAAGAGAATGCATTTTTAAAAGAAGTGCAGAAATATTCTGATTTTTATCTAATTTTATAGAAATTTTATGGAGAGCAACTGTCAGCCACTTAATTGAAACAGAATGATAAAGGAACTCAAGTAATTTATTTTTGTTTTATTGTGATGTATAACTTCAGTAAAATAGAACAAAACCCATCTGTCAGATTAAAGTAGAGAATAGTGGTACACAATTACAGGCATGCTTATGAAAGAAACCAATAAAAGTTATTACAAAAGTAAAATTTATGTCAGCATGAAAAAAATTTTAAAAAGCTTATAGGTCAAAATAAAAAAGAAAATGTTAATCAGAGGACAGTATCAAGAAAGTGAAAAGACAACCTAGAGAATGCAAGAAAATATTTGTTAATCATATATCTGATAGGGATATAGTATCCAGAATACACAAGTAATTCTTACAACTCAACAAAAAGACAAATGACCCAATTAAAAATAATCAAGAGATTTGGTTAACCATTTCTCAAAGGAAAATATACAAATGGCTAGCAAATACATGGACAGAAACTCATAGTAATTGGTCATTAGGGAAATGCAAATTAAACCACTAGATACCTCTTCAGTCTAACAGGATGGCTATAATAATAACTAAAAGCAAAATAGTAAGTATTTGTGAGGATGTAGAGATATTGGGACCATCATACACTGCTGGTGGAAATGTAAAATGATGCAGCCACTTTGGAAAATAGTTCAATGTTACCTCATTAAGTTAAACATAGAATTACTATATGATCTGGTAATCTCACTCTCAGGTATGTATTCCAGAGAATGAGAAAACATGTCCCCACATAATTTTGTACATAAGTGTTACTAGTAATATCATATGTAACAGCCAAAAAGTGGAAGCAATTCAAACGTAAATGGATAAACAAATGGTTGTTTACATATACAATTCATTCAAAGAAAGGACTGAAATACTGGTACAGGCAGCAACGTGAATAACATTTGAAAACAATGTGCTAAGTGAAGGAAACCTAAAACACAAGGAATCACATATTATATGACTCCATTTATATGAAATATCCACAATATTTAAATCTATAGTGTCAGAAAGTAAATCAGTGATCGCAGGGGAGTGAGGTTAGGGAGAAAAAGCGAGTAACTACTTAATGGTATAGGGTTTCTTTTTCTTTGTTTGTTTTGTTTTCATATTTAATTTATTTATTTGTTTTATTTAGGCTTACATTTTAACAGTGTAAATTGATTCATTGTACATAGATAGAGGATAACATATCAATTCTCTAGTTGTAAGTTGTATAGAATCACAACATATATGCAGTCATACATAAAGTTAGGGCTATGGTGACCATCATTTTCCCTTTTAAAAAAGTTAGGGTTATTATGACCATCATATTCCATCACCCTTGCTGTCCCCATGCCCCCTCCCCCCTTACATCCCTATGAACAGAGTTCCACCATTGTTCCCATGACCTTCCCCACATTATGGATCAGCATCCACTTATGAATGAGTACATTTGGCATGTGGTTTTCTGAGATTGGCTTACTTCACTTAGCATGACATTCTCCAACTCCATCCATTTACCTGCAAATGCCATAATTTTATTCTCTTTTATTGCTGAGTAATATTCCATTGTGTATATATCCCACAGTTTCTTTATCCAGTCATCTATCGAAGGGCATCTAGGTTGGTTCCACAGTTTAGCTATTGTGAATTGAGCTGCTATAAACATCGAAGTGGCTGCAGCACTGTAGTACACTGTTTTTAAGTCTTCTGGGTATAGACCGAGGAGTGGGATAGCAGGCTCAAATGGTGGTATAGGGTTTCTTTTTTGAATGGTGAATCATTTTGTAGCTAGGTAGATGTTGCAGTTACACATCATTGAGTAAATACTAAACATCACTTACTTGTACACTTTAAAATGGTTAATGATTAATTTTATGTTGTATGGATTTTGCCTCAAAACAATGAAAAATAAAACAACTTATAAGAAGTTTTTAATAAGGTGGAAACACATTTTGGATTCATATTAAATAAGCTACACTAATTAAATACATGAAAAATAATGTTCTAGAGGAAGAGATTTATCTAATTAAGCATAGGAAACTTGAAACTTGAGTCCTGGATATACCAGTATTGAGCCCTGTGACCTAAGATAAATCATTTATCTTCTTTCTTCTTTGATAGTTGTTCCTGTTAGCCCTCAGGAACTATAATAACTCATATGAGTAATTTTTTATAGGTCGTAATTGGAACATCATGCTTAGTCCCAGAAACTCAAGATGTGGAACATACAAATGGCAGTCACTTTACACATAGTAAAAGAAGAAGGACAAAGAATATGCAAACCCATTTGTTTATATAAGCACTGGGTGTTATTATTTACAGGTAGATCAGCAAACATCAAAACTGGAAGAAGCCTAAAGTTTGGAGGATGCTAGGGGGTTGATACAAAGGAAGTTCCTAATTATTCAGATGATCTAAGAAAGTATTTTGAGGCTATTGTTGAGAGTTCCCCTAAAAATTTTTTCTGTATCTCTATTCTCACCACATATTCTTTTGAGACTGAAATGGTACAATAGCTATTCTCCTTCATCATTTCAATTGACATTTTAATCAATTTTCTCAGTATTCTGCAATCACAGAATAGGAATTCACTTACTTACATGAGTTCAGTTGTAGATTGGATCACTTATTTTCACCCAACTTCCTCTCTTCCTTTGTGGAATAGTGCTTGAAATTTTCTATAAATATTGTATATATGACTAGAGGCCATTTGTAGCATTGGGTGCATGTATGAATCAAAGTATAACTAAATAAACACTTCTTTCCTGCTATTTTGAATTTCAACAGTCTTATTTCTTATTCTAAACGTGTGTTGTATTGTGCTTTCAAATAGCTTCTGGGTCCAAACCCAGAAGTGACTACATTTCAGTGGAGACTGACATGATTAAAGTGTATATTCAGGAGAAGTGATCCTACAATCAGTTCTTTCTTTTTTGGGGGCAAAGAACTTCCAATGAAGTTAGTGAGAGATGTGTGCATGAGTTGATTGCAGATTTTGTCTCATTATGTATATTTTTTGAAGTGACTTAGGATACTTTGAGATGAAAAACTGTATATAACACTCTAAAATTTTTCTTATTATGCTCTTTTGAGCAAATTGCAAGATAGAATATTTTTCAAAGATGAATAATGAAAGTTTAGTTAAATAATAAAGATAAGAGAGAAGGATTAAAGACAATAAAGAAAGAAAATAGACAAGAGGTTTGAGCTGCATTGCAAACAAGGTAGAGATGCTTAGAAATATGACTATAGTTATTAGTAATATTAATAATACAATAGCTCTATTGGGTTAGGGATTTGAATTTAGATATTCTAATGTCAAATATTCATATTCTATGCAGATACATTGTGGAAAAGAAAGTATTTATCCAATTTATTCTAAAAAATGACTTGAGTTATCCAAACTAGTTGAAAAAAATGTTTTTCTCTTCCTATACAGACTATAGAAGAAAAGAAAGTCCAGTTTTGTTAAGAAACTCCAAATCTACTTCAAGTTGAATTTCACTTTCAAAGAAAACTCTGCATATGCAGAGACATTTTCAAAGGATGTGATTAGTTTAGACAAAGCAGGAAACATATGATAAATTCTATGCCAAGTTGCTTTCTTATCCTGGAGAAAACAAATTTGTAATGGAGCAAAGAAACTCTATGATTGGAGTAGAATATGAACAAAGATACAAAGAAAATGTGTAATAATAAGTTTTTCAGAAGTGAAAATGAAACAAACAAAACTGTAATATAAAAGCAGCATGAAAGAAAAAGCATACTCCAAAAAAGTACAATTTTCACAAACAATTTTTTTCCATTTCCCTAAAATAAGTGCTGTATCCATCTATTTTTCCTCTGGCTAAAGAAATGATACAAACTATGAAATTCACTCATAAATTAATACAAAGTACTAATATAGTATACTTCTTTCTGAAATATTTATCTTTTCATGCAGTTACTATTATAAACTCATCCATATACATTTTAGTTGCTGAAATTAATATACAGGATACAAGTTAATTTATAGTTAGTATTAATCCAGCAGTGTTTGAAATACTTAATTTTAGAACTAAGTTATTATAAAATGATGTTAAATTTTCTCATTGCAAATGATTCCATCATTGTCAAAGCAAGGAAATATTGAGTAATTATCGATCTGTTGCAATTTACAGTCCTCAAGGCAGTGTTTTTTGTTCAAATACAAACTCATTTAGACTGGATTTGATCATTTAACAGATACAAACGACTTCTTTCTTTTGCTAAGGGTATAATAGAACATTTATACTTTTACCCAGGGTCTCATTTTCTACATCTATAATATGGAGGTTGTACCAATATTTCTGAGACTGATTTTAGGGCCTGAGATATTCTAATAGAGATCCTTGTAGATGTGTTGGTAAAACTTTAGTCTTAATGTAAATGACCATAATATAAAATCTTGCTAGTTCTCTGTCACATCATCATTGTCTGGTCTGCGTATTGTGATCAAGAGTGGGAGGATAAAGTAACACCAAATTGACACAAAAAAGTGACAGCCAGTGAAACAGGCTTTAATAGCTGTGGAAATTTCAGACTACTTTAAGTTCAGTAGAAGTATACACAGGATACCATTTATCCTTACTTCGTTTTGACACAAATCATTTCATCTTGGTGACATGATATCCAGTAAATACCACCTGATAATTTCAAAGAAAGATTAGATCTATTGCATTAGCTGGTTAAACTACTTGTGGCAAAACAGCTTGGATAAATCCTTTGGTGTATTTGTATTATTTGATTAGGGTTTATAGTTTTGATAGTGCTTGAAGCAAAATAAAAAAAAAATCTCCCCTCCAAAATGGAAGTGTCACAAGAAAAGCAGAAATACAACTGGGGGCTAGTCTAAGTCACAGCCATGGCTGGCAGTAGTGCTGCCTTGTCAATATTGCAGATGCCTAAAAAATAACTTCCTAAAGATAACACATACATATCTCATGTACCACTGCTTTGCTGAAAGCCTTTAAACAGCTACTCTTACTTTTGAACATTTGCTCTGAAACACAAACATCTGTCTACTTCTGTTGGAACAGGTCTATTTATAATTACCAAATCATGGCCTTTGCTGGATGAAATATTCATGTACAGTGCACTGCCAAACTGCACTTATGGCATAGTAAACTGCAAACATTATCATATTAAAAGCAATTTAGAAACATGGTTTGTGCCAACGTAATAAAAATGTCATTTTACATATTGTTTAAGAGCAGTAGTTTAACAACTTTTACAGTGCTGGACTACCACAATGTATTTATTATCTATAAGTACATTTGGAAAAACTAAAATGGAAATGAAAAGAAAATGGTTGAACTCAGTTGTATAATTTATACAAGTAATGGCAAAGCATTAATAAAGGATCTTCATTCATTTCTAAGAAATATTGGAACATGGAAATGATATACACTCTTTGAGTTTGTTCCCAAGCTCTAGGCTGCTTTTTTTTTGACACATATATACACCATAATGACTTGCTGGGTCATAAACTACACAAAGACAATAATGGACAATTTGGCTTATTTGGAGAGAATGTATCTTCCAAAGGATTAATACCAAGATGTGATATTCCCCAAATATACTCCCTTAATTTACTTTAGTTTATTTTCAAAAAGGTCAAATCAAAGTGTTTCTGTGTATGTATACGTATATGTATTGAAATTTTATGATATGTGTAACCCAGAAGTAGGTATGGAATTATGGATTCTACAATGCAATTTTAGTGATACTCTGCCATTTTTAGATTGTTATCTCTCTTTCCGTTTGTCCCTTTTTTCATTTCCTTTTACTTCTTTCCTTGAGCAGCACAAAAAGTAATAAAAAACAGAAGTATCTATTGGGCTATATGAATTGATAAAGGGAAAAATAAGTTTCAGAGTGTTTCTTGAATTCTGAATGTGGATAATATAATATTACCTCATCAATTATTTTCACCAGATTGTCTTAAAAGGGATTATTTGTCATCTAAATGTTGTAGTATTTAAAGGTTGTCTAATCAGATTATTTCATATATAAATACTGTGTGTAGAGAGTGTTTGTTGACTTAATTACTTCACAAGACTGTATGATGAAAATAAGATAACTAGCAAACTCATGTTTTGGAAAAATTATTTTTACACAAATAAAAATCGAATGCAGAACATCATACTAGATGGTCTTTAATATATGGCAGATTAATATAGAATCATTTAAAGCTAACTGCAACTATGAACATTATTGTGCTTCAGTATTGACTCAAAAACTTAGGAACCACTTACAGAAACTGCAGTGTTTAATCAATATAGTGAAATATTCCACTATATAATTTATACATTATATCTTTCAACAAGAGTCATATGTAACTCTGTCTCAAATCAGTAAAAATGGATTGACCTCCACCACTTTGTCTCTTGTTGAATTTGTGATTGAAAAAGAAATATCAAGAGTTTGTGAATGTAATAATGTATCAGTCCTAGGAACATAAAAAGAAAACCAAGAAATACAGTAGGCACCTGTAATACTAACCTGTATAGTTCAACATTTAGTTATATACTGAATAGAGAGCATTCATTTGATGTGCTATGCACTTTTTTTTAAAGTAACAGGTTATTAGGAGTAAGAATAGAATGATCAACAATATCAAGTGTTCAAGGTTCTTATTTATTACACTGCCACTAATTAACTCACTTCATTTCATTCATCTCTGAAAATAATTAGTTAAATTTAAACATCTCTAAGGTTCCTTCCCCTGTGCTATAGTTTGCATCTGGAATGTCCCCAAAGGCCCATGTGCTAAAGGTTATTCTTCAGCATGGCAATATTGGAAGGTGGTGGAAACTTTAGATTGGGACCAATTTGGAAATCTTCATGTCATTGAGAGAGTACCCTTGAATCGACTGCAGAACACTGGTGTCTTCCCTTTCTTCTCTTTCATTTCCCAGCCATGAAGTGCACAATCTGCTAACCTCCTACCATGATTTGCTGACTCATCATAGGTCCAACACAAAGGAGCCAACAGATCACGGATTGAACTCCCCAAAAGTGAGCCCGAATAAATTGTTTCTCTTTATAGGTTGATTGTCTCAGGCATTTTTTATAACAGAAAACCAACTTATATGTACTTCTATAACATTTATGATTTTATTAGAATCATATTAATATTGACAATATCTGAATATCTTAACATTTAACATATAATACTTATATATACAAATTTTACTTTACTTTTTTAGATATAAAACTAAGTAGTAAAGATTGGTACTTTATTTTTCCAATTATCTCATAGGGTTGTTTTTTGAGAAAAATATTTAAGTTCTCAGTAGTTGGCATCACACATCAATTGTGGAACGGGTATGAAAATTTCAAAATATTGTATCAGACATTTGGATTTATTTAAAAAAGAGTAAACGATAAGTTAATCTTGAATACATGTTCATGTTCTCAACAAAAAATGTATTTTGAGGCTGCAAGAAAAGTTGCCACAAAATTAATGGTTTAGGGAACCCACATGTATTATCTCGTTAAACTCTGTGGGTCAGGCATCTAGGCACAATTTATCTGAATCTTCTGCAAAGCTGTAATCAAGATGTCCCTTTTCAAAGCCATCAAGAAAACAAGACTCTAGAGTAACTTTTCCAGCAAGACATTATTATATAACATAGCACAATAATGGAAGTGGTAGCCTATCACCTTTAACTTATTCTAGAACAAAGTCACTAGTTCCATCTACATTCCAAGAGAATTCATAAAGGATTGAACACCAGAAGGCAAGTATTATGGATGCCACTGAAAACTGTTTACCACAGAAGAAATATGAGGGTGAAGACTATACTCCATTTTTTTCCTTCCCCTCTCTTCTTATGCTCCACTCTCCTTCCTCCACCTACTCCTGGTTCTTCTTCCTCTTCTTCTTCCTTCTATCATCTTTTCCCCAAACTTACTGTGACTGAAATGTGCAGACACTTTATACACATGTGTAAAGGCAATAACTGCATCAGTGGGGTGCACAATCTCAATTACAAGTAAATATCCTGAGGACAAACAAATGGCTGTTCTGCTTTAGTAGAACACCAGCTACTAATGAATTATGTGATACTTTATCAAGTGCTTTTAACTCCTGGCTATGTAATTATGTGAATAATCCTCTGTTGAAAATCTGTCCCTGAACTTTAAGTTTAACCAGGTCAAAATTCGAGTGAAGATTGATTTATCTTGACAGTTAGTGTAGGAATTATTATATAAAAATGAATATTTCATCTCATTTCATGTGTCTATTCTAGTCTCAGGAATTTAACAACCAATATTTTAAAATACTTCGTATTTCTAAAAGAAAAATATTTTCTAGGAATTTAGTGAATAAAGTGAGAAAACAAATTAAAAGTTGAAACATGATCACCAACATAAAATGGAAAAAGGTATGTGTCCTAAGGTACATTCACTCTCAGATGTTCAAAGGCCAATGATCCAAATGTTCACATTTTTTTATCTTATCCTTCTGACATTATGATTGCTTTTTACACTTTTGAGTGTGAAGAAACAGGTAAGTAAATTCAAATTCAAATCACTTTTTGCCACTATGATATAGAAGAAAAAATGCCAGAGATTCCTCTAATTAAATTTTGGTCTTTTCCTTCTGAAGAGTTTCTCATAGGGTTAGTTCCCTTTGCAGACTTGATTCTGTGTAGCAGTGATTCAAGGTGGGATTGTTCACATTCATTCTGATCCAATGTTGGAGATTTTTTCATTTCCTGTCTCTATGCTATGTTGCTTTTAAAATTCGACACTAGCAAAAGCCTTTAAAACTCTATTAGGGGGCTGGTGTTGTGGCTCAGTAGTAGAGCGCTTGCCTAGCATGTGCGAGGCACTGGGTTCGATTCTCAGCACCACATATAAACAAATAAATAAATATCCATCAACAACTAATAAAAATATTTTTAAAAACCTTAAAAAAACTCTATTAGGGCTAGTCTTTAGCTCCACTTACATGTGGTGACTGTAGTATAGAAGAATTTTTCTTTTACTGACATGATGGTGATGTAAATTGAAAGAAGCCTACAATTGTTTATGACAAGGTGAAACTGTAAAGAACATTGACAGAAACTGCTTTATAGGTTTGAAATGTTTGTCAACCATATCCAATGCAGAAGTTTTATTTTTTTAACTGGAGAGGGTACATATTGGACATGCTGTATTTCACTTGCAGGAAGTCCAAAGAAGATGAGATGATCATTTTAAAAAAACAATAAAGAAGAGTGTTAATTCATCTAACATGTGGAGACAAATCTGTTAATGAGGGTAATGCTGCCTAATTCATGAGGGCATTTCAAATGAACAACAAAAAATTCTCCATTCCTATATATTTTAAGAAATTAACAGTCTCAGTTAAAATATTAATAAATGGAACAATTAAGATATAATAGTATAAGTCCAACAACATTTGATAATAATATACTAAGTGTAGAAAGAAGAAATATTTAGTTGGTGTACATTGAATCTTTAAAATTGTTAGAATTGAACAGGTCTGTTCTTTTTCTCTCAGCTTCTGACAGATCTGTGAACTTCCAAATGACATACATTATTTCATGCTAGTATAGTGACATAAAGTATACATTTTTCAATGAGATTACATGGTGATATTTTGTCATTCAACACATTTTTTATGGTGCAGGGGACTGAATCCAGGACCTTATGCAAGCGAGGCAAGCACTCTACCTAACTGAGCTACATCTCAGCCCCTCAACAGACATTTTTTGATCACCAGCTAAATACAATAATTTTGTAATAATTAGTGATTATTGAGTATTTTCACTTTAATGAAATAAAAAATTTGGTTGCTCCTTAGAAGTGGGATTTTAAATGGTTTGCATAAACTTTAGGTGGAAATTTAAAATTCAGTCTCTATTTAATAAGTGCTTTTTTCCCCTTTCTCTGACAAGCCATCCAGTAGAATATTTCTCTAATTTAAGAAAGGTAAGCCAGAGGGGGGGGGGGAATCATGCTTTTATTATCAGGAAGATATAATCTATTTTTAGGAACTCATCTGTTTTGTTAAAAATATTCACAAGGACAAATATTGGTACACTGCAATACTATAATAATGTCAACAGGCTATCTCCTTACCCATGCAGTTTTACTTACTCCTAGTAGTAATTTTTTGGCTAAACAGTGATAATTATTCAAGTGTTGAAGGTGATAAAAGATTTTTCAGATACTTAAGGAAAGACAGAAAATTCTATTTGTAACTAACAGATCAAGAGTACAAAGTAGTTGGATGGAGAAACCTTATCTAAGCAGCTTTTTAAAATATTGTTAAAGAGAATCAGCTTTTTGCGGCCGAGGTTGTGGTTCAGTGGTAAAGCACTTGCCTTGCAAGTGTGAGGCACTGGGTTCGATCCTCAGCACCGTATAAAAATAAATAAATAAAAATATTGTGTCCATCTACAACTAAAAAATATTTTAAAAAGAACCAGCTTTTTATTCTAGTTACTGTCAGTTTTATGAAACTGGCTAAGGGGAAAAGACCTTTGAATAATATGAAGTCTGAACTATGAACTATTTCTAAGAGGGAATGAAACACATGACATTATCATATCAGAAAATATATGCCTTTCTTGGTACAACAGGGGCATGAAATAGTGACAGATGTGGAAGTACCATGCAGTCTAGATACCACTGAAAAGTGATTGATATTTTCACATCAAACAATGTGTAGTGTATGTGCTTAAATTAATATCCAGCCAAGTGTATATATTCATTACCTAGTTCATATTTTGTCCTAGTTAATATTCTTGTGGTTGTTATAAAGTTTTTCATTTAAAATAACAATTTATGTTTCAGATTTAGATTGGATAGATCAAATTTTTAATTCAGTTAGGATTCTGGTGGTTTTAAGAATAAACTTTACTTGGATTTTGTTCCTATTTCAGTGGACCACTCTAAAAAAGCTTTTTGTAAATGAATGATTAAGGTAACAACTACTCAAAAGTTTTAAGTATTCTTCATCTGGAAAGTGGAATGATTAATATAGACTTATTTCTGTAGGTACTTGTGAAATATAACATACACACACACACATATATATAAATTATTGTAAAGTATTTGATAAAATATAAAGTGCTACACAAATGTTTGTTCAATCAGAATAACAGGAACAACACTTACATCCTACAATTAACCTCCACTCTAAACAAAGTAAATTCTCTCCTCCAAGTTTCTCTGTAATTTATTGCCAAGTACAAAAAGTATCTTAATTTACCTATGCTCACTGATCTGGATATGCAACTCATTAACATGTAAAGTGTTTTGAGTTTTGAGAACTAATGAAATTAAATCTGAAACCCAATTCTTTTACATTATTCCTCAAACACTACTACATTTTCTTATTTTTAATGAACAAATATCAGCATTTCTGTGAATTCTTCACAAATGCTGAGGACAAAGAAAAATAAATCTCTTGAAATCTAAATTCCTCTGGCATTTTTACCTCAATCTCACTCATTCTGATCTTACATGACATTGGAGCTTAAATTTAAAATAAATTATGAAAAACAAAGTTTGCCTTTAGAAGGTGTATTTGTTATGATATACAGGAATGTGCATTATTTAGAATTTAAAGCATTTAAAGAGGTGTTTTCTGAAAGCAGGTAGTGTAGGAGGAGGAGACAGTGGTAGTCAATGAGGGGGACCTCAGAGGACATTTGTTTTTCCAAATAAGGAACACTGTTTTTCAAAGGAAGGAAGGAAGAGTTATTGCTCAAAGTTACCGTCACTTTCCTAAGCTGATGAAAGCACTAGTGGACAGAAAGGACCCGATCAGGTAAAGACCTCCAATAGAAAGACTAAGACTGATGTGTGGACATAGGGGACATAATAAAAAGTAGTGAAGGAATCGTGGACAAGGGAGGAGGCAGAGAGGAAGTTCCAGAAAACATAAAAAGGTAAAGCTGTGCCCCATCCCTGGGATTCCCAGTTTCTGCAGCCCCAGCGTCCCTTTCCTTTGGAGAAACTTTCTTCCTCTTTTAAATAAGCTCTCTTACTTGCTTACCTCCATGTTCATGGTGCTCATTCTTTGACTCTGTGGAACACACACCTGATTTCTACTGTTAACATTACCTAGGTAAAATAGTAGGGCATAGAGACTGAGTGATTAATGAGAAGCCTCAGGGTACTTCAGTAACTGAACTGAAGATCCCTCAGGTTTAGAATCCTATAACCCAAATATCTGTCTACAAGCTTCTCTTAAATTCCCTCTCTTGGAAAACCATATTCCCTCTATAAACTCAACTTGTTCCATAGAGTTAGGATAAGAGTCACTTTCCTACCCAGAATAGATTGGGTAAATGCCCAGGACTGTAAGATATTAAACCTTGGAGGAGGGATTCACATTTGTTCTCTGCTCTTCCTATCAATATGTTTTAACAATGAGCTAACTTGTCTTCAGTTACTGTCACTATATTCTTTTCTGCACTCTTCTCCACATTGTATAATTATTTCCATGCCTATTTCTCTCTTTTACCTCTTCTTTCTTCAGGCTTACAATGGTAATATGTTTTGTAACTCAAAGCAATGGATCACACAATAGGTTAGCATTTTTGCATGTGTCAGTAAGTGAAATATGAGCTTCTCTTCCTTTGCAAAAGTTGGGTGGAATTCTCCAGCTTTCCTTCCTTTCTGTTCTCACTTGGGTATTTCATTGTTTTGCATAAAAATGATTCCATTTTTGCTGACTATGTACAATAAAGAGACTCAATGATCATCTTGGTAATGTGCTTCAGTGACTGGTCCTTCTATAATTAACACAATGTTCCTTCCTGAACAAATGCATGCACAAAAAGGAGTGGGGGAGAACAGAGAAGTAACTCCCCTGGAGTTACTAGATGATTACTGCCACTAATATCATTACTTCTAATTGAAATGAGAGTGACAACAGTACTGATGGCAGGAGTAAGTACATCTATTGAGGTCATACCATGAGCTATCCTAACTGCATTTACTATATTTGCTTTTCAAACGCCTCATAAATGTAGATTGTGACTTGCAATGTGATTAAAACTTAACTTTGTTTTAATAAAAATTCAAACTTGAGTGTTAATATTGATAAACTATTATTTTTAGCCAACATATTTGGTAATCTTCTGGCATTGTTTTGAATGGTTTAAATGAAAACACTGGCATTTTATTATAGCATCATTTTATTCTTTGAAACCATAAAAGCTCAAGTTTTCACACATTGAAGTATTTGATATTTCAGCACATATTTGGATGAAGGTAGAAGTTTCCATATGACAAATCTTATGATGGTGATGATTTAGTGAATTAAGAAATGAAATGGAAAGTGTAAGCTTTTCAATGTTATATTTATCTAATAAGAATTAGGTGGAAAGGCTTCCTACTATGTTGCAAATAAAAGAATGGAGGAGTAAAAATGTATATCATGAGAACACAAGCTATGTTTAAAAGTGAGGTGAATGAAGGCAGGTATAGTATTTTATAACATTGCCCAACTGTCACCTTGTAATTAAATTTACCTTTTTTCCAAGCCTGTTCAGGGTTCACTTTGAATAAATACAATAGCTAAAGGGAAGGAAAATGGTCCAGATTTCTGATTTGTCAGTTTGAAAAATGATGATGGCAATCAGAATGGATGGGGGAGTGCATTTTAAGTAGCTGATGTTTGGGAGAGCAATTATCTGCATTTTTTAAAAGGTTTATTTACAGATAGGTAATATGCCTCTGTGATACTTAAAAGTACTTTTTGTTTGGTTCTTATGCTTTCAGCCATGGTTATAATTCTTGGAATACTAAAATATACCAAATGTTTTAGAAATGATTATTTGTCTAGGAAGGATTAGAAATAATCACAGTGGCTAGGAATAAAAAGTTAGGAGGAAGCTACCTATTTAGTATGAATAATACTTCTGTATTGAAAATTTGTGAAACTCATCAGCACCAGTAATCCATATTAAAAGATTAATTTTGAAGGAAAAAAATATATATTAGCCAAGATGCCAGCCAGGGCTGTAGTTATTTGAAGGAATAATTGGGAGACTAGATGATCTATCTCCAAGTTCATTCATAATGACTGTTGGTAGGAGTCCTTAAATTCCTCAGTGGCTTTTAGCTGGAAGTCTCATTTTCTTACCATGAGAGCCTCTGAAAAAGTGTCTTTGAGGCTTAACATTTGGCATCATCTGAAGCGAAAGAGAGAGAGAGAGAGAGAGAGAGAGAGAGAGAGAGAGAGAGAGAGAGAGAGAGAAGAGAA
>PVHX01027208.1:0-19719 GCA_004024805.1 Geosciurus inauris | reverse complement strand
CAATATTATTAAAATGGCCATACTACCCAAAGCACTATACAGATTCAATGCAATCCCAATTAAAATCCCAAAGGCCTTTCTTATAGAAATAGAAAAGGCAATCATGAAATTCATTTGGAAAAATAAGAGACCAAGAATAGCCAAAGCTATCCTGAGCAAGAAGAGTGAAGCAGGAGGCATCACAATACCAGACCTTAAATTTTACTACAAAGCAATAGTAACAAAAACAGCATGATACTGGCACCAAAACAGACATGTAGACCAATGGTACAAAATA
Source organism: Geosciurus inauris (assembly GCA_004024805.1). Taxonomy (NCBI): domain Eukaryota; kingdom Metazoa; phylum Chordata; class Mammalia; order Rodentia; family Sciuridae; genus Geosciurus; species Geosciurus inauris. Next base: position 19,442 of record PVHX01027208.1, on the reverse strand, counting down.
GAAGACACAGAGAGTAATACACATAAATACAGCTATCTCATACTAGACAAAGGTGCCAAAAACATACATTGGAGAAAAGATAGCCTTTTCAACAAATGGTGCTGGGAAAACTGGAAATCCATATGCAGTAAAATGAAACTAAACCCCTATCTCTCACCATGCACAAAACTCAACTCAAAGTGGATCAAGGACCTAGGAATTAGACCAGAGACCCTGCATCTAGTTGAGGAGAAAGTAGGTCCAAATCTTCATCACGTGGGATTAGGCCCCGAATTCCTTAACAAGACACCTATAGCACAAGAAATAAAAGCAAGAATCAGTAAATGGGATGGACTTAAACTAAAAAGCTTCTTCTCAGCAAGAGAAACTATCAATTAGGTGAACAGAGAGCCTACATTCTGGGAGCAAATTTTTGCCACATGCACATTAGATAGAGCACTGATCTCCAGGATATATAAAGAACTCAAAAAACTTAACACCAAAAAAACAAACAATCCAATCAATAAATGGGCTAAGGAGCTGAACAGAAACCTCTCAGAAGAAGATATACAATCAATAAACAAATATATGAAGAAATGTTCAACGTCTCTAGCCATTAGAGAAATGCAAATCAAAACTACCCTCAGATTTCATCCCAGTCAGAATAGCAGCTATCCAAAATACCAGCAACAATAAGTGCTGGCGAGGATGTGGAGAAAAAGGTACACTTAAACATTGCTGGTGGGATTGCAAACTGGTGTAACCAATCTGGAAAGCAGTATGGAGACTGCTTAAAAAACTTGGAATGGAACCACAATTTGACCCAGCTATCCCACTGCTTGGCCTACCCTAAAGACTTAAAAACAGCACACTACAGTAAAGCAGCCACTTCAATGTTTATAGCAGCACAATTCACAATTGCAAATCTGTGGAAGCAACCCAGATGTCCTTCAACAGATGAATGGATAAAGAAACTGTGGTACATACACACAATGAAATATTATTCAGCAATAATAGAGAATAAAATTATGGCACTTGCAGGCAAATGGATGGAATTGGAAAGCATTATGCTAAGTGAAGTAAGCCAATCCCAAAAAACCAAATGCCAAATGTTCTCTCTGATTAGTGGATGCTGATAAATAAGGAGGGTGGGAATGGGAAACATAAGAGAAATGGAGGAACTCTGGACGCAGTATGGGGGAGGTGGGGGGTTGGAAAGGGGAATGGGTATAGTAAAGATGGTTGATTGAGATCGTCATCACTACCCTTGGTGCATGTATGAAGACACAAATGGTGTGACTTTATCTGGTTTGCAACCAGAGAAATGGAAAAACTGAGCTCTATATATGTACTATGACTTGAAATGCAATTAAATAAACTAATTAAAAAAAAACAAAAAAAGAGGAAATGATAATTAACAATATATTTTATTTAACCAACATTTCCAGAATGTTATATTAACATAAAATCTAAATAAAATTAATAACATCACACAAAAAAAGATGTTATAGGAATGTTGAGGGAGAAGCATAGAGTAATATTTGGTATTTCATTTTCAAATATAAGAACATGAGGTAAGGATGGAAATATATAATTCAAGATAAGTGTAAATATATATATGTATACACATAAGTAGGGATAGATAGATATGTTGTGAAGAAAGTGCACTATTTATCAAATTATATGCCACAATTTAAAAGCTAAATACACACAGAAAAAATATTATAGATGCAGGGAATACATGGCAAAAGTGCAATTATAGCAGAAGACTTTAGTGACTCTCAGAGAATGAGTTCTAACAGCCCCAAATGAATGTATTGACAAATAAAAAAACTGCACATGTGACAATGCATTTAATGTTTATTGAAAATTTTATCCTATGTTTATTGAAAATTTTATAAAGCTCAGATATTCACTTGAGCATAAAGAAAATATGAAAATTTTCAACAGACATAATCTAAGACATTATTTTTTATCATATTCAATAAAGTTAGGAATAATATTTAAAAGGTGACCAAAATTCACCAGCACTTGGAAATTCCTGGCTCACATTTATATCAAAGACATCAGAAGCAAAATTAAAATCTATGTGCCAATTAGTAAAACATAAATTATTTTGCAAGGACACAGCATGTTCTTACACTGTCAGAATTTCTGGAGGAACAGACATACAATTTTCAAGAGATTCTTGTAAGAAATGCCTGTGAAAGAATTAGGGGAAGGAGAGTGAGGGGAGTCTTCAATGAGGCAGGTCTGCATTATGTAAAAGGGGTGTGAGGAGAGGGAAGTTCAGCTAGGAAGAGCCTTGGACAGCAGCACAATTCTGAGAAAATCTCAGTACCAATGGAGAGTCCATGGCAAAAACTGGACACAGAGTGGTCCCACACTAGACATGAATGACTGATCTTTAGTAACTTTGTTATTCTCTGTCAATGACTGAAGTCATCCCAGGTGAAGCATGTCCTTGGTGGTGAACTGGAGGTGTGGCAACCAGAGGTTGTGAGTCAACTATCTTCTTGTAGCAGGTTCTTATGAAGGAAGTTCTGAGTGGAACCCTTCCATAGTTGCCACACATTGATCAACTAAAACAAAAATGATGGAAATGACATATAAAACTAATATTACCAACAGGTGAATTGGCTATATTAAAATAGGAAAGAAAAGACAATCAGTAAAAAAAAAAATAGTATCTTTATGAAAGTTAATCATTCTCACTGGTTTCAGGTTTACCCTTCTTGTATTTCTTTTTGCAGAAACATACACTGTTTCTTTCTTTTACACAAATGTTAGCATTCTATATTCTATTATTATCTGGTAAATATTGTATTTTAATATCCCATTAAGAAATATTCTTTTGAGATTTGCATTTTTCATTTCATAATATGTAATGAAAACCATTATAGATCAGTTCATGGAGATACTCCTCATTAAGTTTTATACACACATAGCACTCAATTGTATGCTGTATTATAGTTTATTCAACATGCGTCTATAAAAAGAAACACAGGAAGAATGGACAAGAAACTAAGAGATTGATTACCTATGTGAGTAGCTGGAGAAAAAGTAGAAGATATGGAGTGAGGAAGGAGAGTGACAGTTCTTTAAATGTATTAGCATAAACTATTCCTGGGGGATAGATGACAGAGAGTCAGAGAGATTTTGGGTAGATAACGTTATGGTTGGATCTGGAATGTTCCCCAAAGTCTCATGTACTCCAAGGTGGGGCTTTCTGGAAGTGACTAGATCATGGGATCTCTGACTTCATCAGTGGAATTATCCATTAATGACTGAATGGACTACTGGGAAGTGGAACCTAATTGCAGAAAGCAAGTCCCTGGGAGCATGTCGGAAAGGGCTTACCTTCTCCCTTACCCTTTTTCTCTCTGATTCTCAGCTGCCATAAGCTGTGCAGGTTTTCTCTGGTAAGCCCTTCCTCCGTGATATTCTACCTCACTTCAGGCCCAAAGGAATGGAGTCAGCCCACCATGAACTGAACCATAAGCTAAAATCAGTATTTCCTCTTTAAGTTGTTATTGTTGGTAACAATAACAAAAACTGACTAGCACAAATAATAGATGATAGATGAGAAATAGATCTGTCTGTGGGTTAGTCAGCGTTTTGCCACTGTGACCAAAATATCTGACAAGAGCAAATTAGAGGAGGAAATTTATTTTGGCTCACAGATTCAGAGGCAGTCCACAGTCAGCTGACTCCATTGCTCTGGCTCAAGGGGAGGCACAGCATCATGGCAAAGAGGTGTGACAGAGGAAAACTGCTCAGCCCAATGGCAGCCTGGAAGCAGAGAGAGAAAGAGTGTGGGAAGAGTCAGAGTCAAAATGTATAAACCCTAAGGCACAAGCCCCAGTGATCCATGTCCTTTAGCCATATCCCACCTGCTTCCAATACCACCCAGTAATTCATTCAAATTATTAATATATCAAATGAATTAATCCATCAAATGTATTAACCAAACTTTATTAGTGGATTATCCACTGATTAGGTTATACTCTCAATCTAAGCATTTCACCTCCTATATTAACATAGGAGTTTGCGGGGGCATACCTCATATCCAAATCATACTAATGAGTATTTCTTATTCCCCTCATCATAGAAAGAATCTAGAAGCAAAAACATCCATATTGCAATAAGCACCCCAATCTTGTTTATTAAATGCTATTATTCATTACAAGGAAGTTGGGATTTTTGCAATAATATCTTGTTTTAGAGCTTATTTTACTATCTGACAGGAAAACTATAAGGTGAGCAAGAAAAAGCTGAAGATGATAGAAAAAAAAAAGAGGCATGTCAAAAGAATGTAGAAGCCAGACTAAAGGGGAGAGCATACCTGGATTAGATCCTGAGCATGTTCTCTGGGAAAACCTCTCTTTCCTTGTTCTCTGTGGGCTTCATCCTCTAAATATCTCTGTTCTTTCGCTCATGTTTTCCATGGTCCATTTGAAGTAGGCATTAAGAAGTATGCTCTCCATGGGGCCTGTAGCAATTTGCTACCTAGTTTGTCTATGAAATTTGGGGGTCTTTAGGGTTTTAAAATTTGAATAAGCAAACAATTTTTTTTTTTTTTTGGTACCAGGGATTGAATTCAGGGGCACTCGACCACTGAGCCACATCCCTAGCCCTATTTTGTGTTGTATTTAGAGACAGGCTCTCACTGAGTTGCTTAGCACCTCGCCATTGCTGAGGCTGGCTTTCAATTCGCGATTCTCCTGTCTCAGCCTCCCAAAGTGCTGGGATTACAAGCGTGAGCCACCACACCCGGCTCAAAGAATTATTTTAGTGGTGTCTTTGGCAGTAGAGATCCCTCAGAAGCACAGTAGGCTTCTGAGCTACTTGTTTTCAGTCAGTCCATGTAGCATCTCAAACTCTTTCCTCAAAGTAGGTTCAGTGTCTGCTTTTTTTCCTTTCCCCATGTCTTACCTCTCAACTTAATGGTAGCTACTTTAGAGGCATTTGGAGGGACAGGATTGAGTGGGATTACAGTAGCTTTATGCTGATTTTTGCCACCAGACTGAATCATTTTATTTAGCTAAGAATAAAGTTTCTCTAAGTTTTTAGTTTTCAGTCTTCTACTTCTTAAATTCTAGAGGAGTGAGCTTTTCCATCCTTGTGAAGTCACGTATTTCCACACGATTTCAAAGGAGCACATTTTTGCATGAGGTCATTTTTTTTTCTTGCTACAAGTGGAAAAGCCACTATACAACGATGTCTTTTTCAACCATTTCTCCTAAAGCTCAGTAGACATATAGTGTGTCCAGGTTATACAAAGAGGCAATTTTATCAAATATTTTGCCTCTGTATAATACTGAATTCCAGTTTTTCCAGTTTGTTTTATCTATTTCCTCACTACCTACACTTGATCACTATCATATAAAATCTAACCTGTAAGTTACTCCTACCTAACATCATGGTCCAGTAAAACCTGGCTGGCAGACTATTTCCCTGAGCACAGTAATTCAAGGCCTTAGACACCTTCCATCTTCTACATCTACAGCACTCATGTCCTCACTGCCAATCAATGGATGGGAGACAAGAGCATGAAAGCTGAAAGTGACATACATCCCTTCAACTCAGCTCATTGGTGAGAAGTCATCACATATTCCTAGTGGATTCCCAACTCAATACTTTGGAGGAGAAAGCAGAAGTTGTATGAGGATCACTGACTTTTCCTACCACTGTTTACACTACATCTTATGTTGCTCTTTGGTAACACAGACAAGCAGCTGCATAAATCCCTACTCATCTGTTTTCACTCCTAACACTGGTCAAAATAACTTATTCTTCTGTGTAGTGAAGCCAAATCCCTAATGGAAAGAAAGTCAACATTTTAAGTGTGAAGATTTCTCTCTGTTAAACCTCACCATGGTAACAGCATCTCTGTAAGCATTGTAATAGTTTAGGGAACATATTTTATTGACTGAAATTTGTTGATGGAAAGTAGGAATAATGCAATTGGTATTTATATGTGCTTTTTAGGGTTCCTTCTACTTTAATGTATTATTGTGTTGTGTCTTTTCAGAATAATTTGTTCTCTGTGCTCTCAAGGTTAAGAAAATAATACTTAAATTACTCTCACATTTCTCAGAGAGGCAGCATAACGGTAGGTGTATTATGGGTTGAATTGTATTCACTAAAAAGATATATTGAAGTCCTACCACTAGTCCTTCTGGATGTGATCGTATTTGTAAGTAAGATTATTTTAGATTCATTAGTTAAGATGAGGCCATTGGGGTAGGGCTTAATTCAATGTGACTGCTGTCCTTACGGGAAACATAATTTGAAGATAGACACACAGGAAAAGAGGCCCCAGGGTGACAGAGGTGGAAACAGGAGGGAAGCAGTGGCAAACCAAGCAGGTCTGAATATGAGTGGCCACGACCAGAAGCTAGGCAAGGAAGGGTTCTACTCTGTGTCTCTGAGGGACACCATCTCAGCCATCTTCCTGACTCCCAACTGTGAGAACTAGCAGAGAAAAAGTCTATTTTTATAAGCGCACCCCAGATTGTGGTACCTTGTTGTAGCTCTAGGAATTCCACACCAGGTGCAAGGGTTGAAGATGAAGAAGGTCTGGATTTCAGTACCACCTCTCATGCCCACCCTATGTGTGTCCTGGCAAGACAATTTACTTCCCAGAGCCTGTTTCCCCAACTATTAAATGGGAAAGAATAATTGCTACCTTTCAGTACTGTCAGGAAAATTTAAAAACCTCCTAAACTTTTTATTTAAAAATGTTGAATTAAATAATTGCATTTTAAATTAAAGATTTAAAAATCTTTTGTGTAAATTCTGACATACCATAAATGCTAGGTTGAGGGGAATTATTATGGCATTCTATTTGTTGGAGAATTGAATGGCATAAGAATATTCTTCCAGATATCAATAGTGTAACTTTGGATCCCAAAAAGCATCTTTTAAAAATGTTTTATTTGTTCTTTTTACTTATACATGACAGTAGAATGTATATTGACATATCATACATACATGGAGTATAACTTCTCATTTTTTTGGTTGTACATGAGGAGATTCACTAGTAGTGTACTCATGTAAGAATGTAGGAAAGTTATGTCTGATTCATTCTACTGTCTTTCCTATTCCCATTCCCCTTCCTTCCCTTCATTCTCCTTTGTCTAATCTAAAGCACTTGTCCTTATTGTAGGTTAGCATCTGTATATCAGAGAGAACATTTGGACTTTGATATTTTAGGATTGGCTTATTTCACTTAGCATTATAGTCTCTAGTTTCATCCATTTACCTTCAAATGCCATAATTTTGTTCTGCTTTAAGGCTGAGTGATATTCCATTGTGTATATGTACCACATTTTCTTTATTCATTCATCTGTTGAATAGCATCTAGGTTGGTTCCATATTTTAGCTATTGTGAATGGAGCTGCTATAAACATTGATGTGTTTGCGTCACTGTAGTATGTTGATTTTAAGGCCTTTGTGTATAAACGGAGAAGTGGGGTAACAGTCAAATGGTGGTTCCATTCCAGGTTTTCTGTGGAATCTCCATACTGCTTTCCTAGTGATTGCACCAATTTGCAGTCCCACTAGCAATGTGTGAGTGTATTTTTCCCCCACATCTTCGCCAACAATTATTGTTGCTTGTATTTTTGATAATTGCCATTATGACTGGCATGAGATGAAATCTTCGAGCAGTTTTGATTTGGATTTCTCTAATTGCTAGGGATGATGAACATTTTTTCATGTTTGTTGATCAGTTGCATTTCCTCCTCTGTAAAGTGTCTTTTCAGTTCCTTAGCCCACTTATTGATTGGGTTATTTGATTTTTGGTGTTAAGGTTTTTGAGTTCTTTATATATCCTGGAGTTTAGTGCTCTGTCTGAGGTGTGTGTGGTAAAGATTTTCTCCCATTCTTTAGGCTCTCCACGTTATTCACATAATTTTGGAAACTCTAGCCAGAGCAATTAGACACAAGAAAGAAATTAAAGGGATATGAATAGGAAAGGAGGAACTCAAACTATCATTATTTGTCTAGAGCATGATTCTGTATTTAGAAGACCCAAAAAACTCCACTAGAAAACTTACAGACTTAATAAATGAATTCAGCAAAGTAGCAGAATATAAAATCAATACCCATAAATCAAATGCATTTTTATACATCAGTGATGAATCCACTGCAAAGGAAATTAGGAAAAGCATCCCATTCACAATAGCCTCAAAAATAAAGCAAAACAAAACAGGAATCAAACTTGATCTGCACTGAGTTGAGTTTTGTGCAGAGTAAGAGATAGGGGTCTAATTTCATTTTACTACATATGGATTTCCAGTTTTTCCAGCATCATTTGTTGAAGAGGTTATCTTTTCTCCAATGTATGTTTTTGCACCTCTGTCTAGTATGTGATAAATGTATTTATGTGGATTTGTCTGTGTCTTCTGTTCTGTACCATTGGTCAACATGTCTGTGTTGGTACCAATACCATGCTGTTTTTGTTACTATAGCTTGGTGGTATAATTTAAGGTCTGGTATTGTGATACCTCTTGCTTCACTTTTCTCACTGAGGATGGCTTTGGCTATTCTGGGCCTCTTATTTTTCCACATGAATTTCATGATTGCTCTTTTATTTCTATGAAGAAGATCTTTGAAATTTTAAATAGGAATGGCATTAAATTTGTATAGCATTTTTGGTAGTGTGGCCATTGAGACAATATTAATTCTGCCTATCCAAGAACATGGCAGATCTTTCCATCTTCTAAAGTCTTCTTCAATTTATTTCTTAGTGATCTGTAGTTTTCATTGTAGAGATGTTTCACCTCTTTTGTTAGATTGATTCCCAAATATTTTGTTTTCTTTGAGGCTGTTGCCAATGGGGTAATTTTCCTAATTTCTATTTCAGTGGAATCATCACTGATGTATAGAAATGTACTTAATTTATGGGTGTTAATTTTATATCTTGCTACTTTGCTGAATTCATTATGAGCCTAGAAGTTTTCTATGGAGATTTTTGGGTCTTCTAAATATAGAATCAAGTAATATCAAATAGGGATAGTTTGAATTCCTCTTTTCCTATTCGTATTCCTTTAATTTCTTTCTTGTGTCTAATTGCTCTGGCTAGAATTTACAGACTATGTTGAATAGAAGTGATGACAGAGAGTATCTATATCTTGTTCCAGTTTTTAGAGGGAATGGTTCAGTTTTTCTCTATTTAGAATGATGTTGGCCTTGGGTTTAGCAAATATAGCTTTTACAATGCTGAAGTATGTTCCCCCATCCCTGTTTTTTTTGTGTGTGTTTTGAACATGAGTGAATGCGGTATTTTGTCAAATCTTTTTTTCTGCATATTGGGATAATCATGTGTCTCTTGTCTTTGAGTCTATTGATGTGATGAATTACATTTATTGATTTCTGTATGTTGAACTAAACTTGCATCCATGGAATGAACCCCACTTGATCATGGTGCACTATCTTTTTAATATGTTTTTGTGTGCAATTCATCAGTATTTTATTAAGAATTTTTTGCATCTATATTCATCAGGATATGAGTCTGAACTTTTCTTTTTTTGATGTGTCTTTTTCTGGTTTTGGTATCAGGGTGATTCTAGATTCATAGAATGAGTTTGGAAGGGCTCCCTCTTTTGTATTTCACGGAATAATTTGAGGAGAAATGGTGTAAATTCTTCTTTGAAGGTTTGGTGGAACTTGGCTGAGAATCTGACTGGTCCTGGGCTTTTCTTTGTTGGTAGGATTTTGATGGCATCTTTAATTTCATTGCTTGAAATTGATCTGTTTAAATTTCCTATGCCCTCCTGATTCAATTTGGGTAGGCCATATATCTGTAGAAATTTGTCAAAATCTTGAATATTTTCTATTTTATTAGAGTATAAATTTTCAGGATAGGTTTTGATTATCATCTGTATTTCAATGGTGTCTGTTGTGATATCTCCTTTTTCACCACAATTTTAGTAATTTTAGTTTTCTCTCTCTTTCTCCCAAAAAGCGTTTTTAACACAGCATATTTTTATACTTCCTTCCCCAGGCATCTCAATATTATACTATTCAAACAACAATGATTCCTGCCCAGAAGAAAAGGTCCATTTTATCTTTGGACTCAGAACAGAAAAACTCTTCTGTGAGATGGGATCAAGAAGGATACAAGGATGTAGTTAACTTATTAATTTGAGAAGTATTTATTGAGCACTTAGCATAGTCCCTGGTACTCTGTCAAGCTTAAAGGATTCAACAGTAAATCAGGTAAAATCCTCTCTTGCTGCTGCTTTATAAGCAGGGTCTAAGGATGAGGCTTTTGAGGACCCTGTGATCAGCATGCTCAGGGCGCCTTCAACAGTAGCTTTTGTATCCTTTGAGAGTCAGGATCGTCGTCCTGGAGAAGATATTCCCTCATATGAGCCCAGAGGTATAAGTGGTAATTATTCAGATGAGTCAGATGAAGGAGGACTTTGTAAACTAAGCTGACAGAGGAAACCACAGGCAAAGGTTTGGTAATGGGTCAGCTTCCTATTGAGTTCTCCCTGAAGAGTAGTTTTGTGGTTGTATCTGTCTGTTCCTGTGTATTTTGTGATATAATTCCCCTAGATACTTTATCTTACATAAGGCAACTAGGTGTTCCTTTATAATGCCACTAACTCTGGTCTCTTCAACTTGCTCCAAAAAATGCTTTTACCATATTTATTCCAGTTGAAAAATTATACTTCTGGACAAATAAAATAAAATAGAGCAAAACAAAATCATAGGTCAGTCCTTTTGTCTCTACTCTGTTATTTGTGAATAGGATGCTCCATTTTCCAGGCTGTGAACTTGTATCTTTTGTTTCTTTTCTCTCAGCAAAAGATTTGGGAATTACTTTTCTTCTAGTATAAGAACTCCAGTGGCCTATAGTTCCTGGAGTAGTGTCAGTTGCTCAATGAACCATAAAGGAACTGGGTCTTTTCTATCTTTTGATGTTTTATCATTGTTATGGTTTAGAAATGAGGTGTTCTCCAAAAGCTCATGTGTGAAACAATGCAAGGAGGTTCATAGGTGAAACCATTGGGTTATGAGAGTCTTAACCTAATCAGTGCATTGAGCCACTTGAATGGATTAACTGGGTCGCAACTATAGGCAAGTAGAGTGTGGCTGGAGGAGGTGGATGGCTGGAGGAGGTGGATCACTGGAGGTATGACTTTAGTGTTTATATTTTGTCCCTGGTGGGCAAGAGCTCTCCCTGTTTTTTGACTGTCATGTCCTTATCTGCTTTCCTCCACTACACTCTTCTGCCATGGTGTTCTGCATCACCTCTGGCACAGAACTATGGAGTTGGCTTTCTGTGGACTGAGACCTCTGAAATTGTGAGTGCCAAATAAACTTTTCCTGCTTTAAAATTGTTCTTGTCATGCCTTTAGTCACAGTGCTGTTCTAGTCAGCTGTTTTGCTGTTGTGACCAAAAGACCTGACAAAGACAATGTTAAGGAAGAAAAGTTTATTTGGGGACTCACAGTTTCAGAGGTCTCAGTCCACAGCCGGCCAGCTCCATTCCTCTAGGAAAAAGATGAGGCAGAATATCATGGAGGAGGAGTGTGGTGGAGGGAAGCAGCTGAAGACGTGATGATCAGGAAGGAGAGAGAGAGACTCCACTTGCCAGATACAAAATATATACCCCCAATGACCCACCTCCTCCAACCACACCTTACCTGCCTACGGTTACCACTCACTTAATCCCTACTAGGGAATTAATTTATTGATTAGGTTAAGGGTCTCAATACACAATAATTTCACCTCTAAACATTTTTGCATTGTCTCACACATGAGCTTTTGGAGAATACTTAATATCTGAACCGTAACAAGTGGCGAAAAAATGCTTATGAAAAAAATAATCTGTAGCTTTTGTCTTTGGGTCTTTTGTTCATGTCACAAAATATCCATTGCACCTCAAGAAGTAGAGTCAGATTCCAGGCAGAGAGAAAAGCAGAAAGTTAAAGCTTTCCTTTTCCCAAAACCTTGTGGTTTCAATCAGGAGAAGCAGCAGGTGGTAGGGAGGTTCTCTTTGATGAGAGTGGTTCTTGTGCTGAGAGTCTCCACTGAATTTTTCCCTAGGAGGATGGAAAGAGTTGAGCTTCCTCTTGACATAAAACAATTAAGAGGGGCTTCAAAACAATATAAGTAAAATGAAAAGGGTTCCCCTTCACACACAAGAAAACCCAGAAAAAACAGCCCCTTGGAATGGCTTGACATGTGGTCCCTGAGGACCCAAGGAATAGCTTCAGTGCTGTGCCACACACCCCTCCCTCCTTCCCCCCAAAAAAGAAAAGAAAACTTGTAGCTAGCCACTGGTCTTTATAGTAAGGACAGAGTGATGGTGTGTATGGGCCACTTGCCCAAATGCCAGTTAGCCCAACATGGATCACACAGAAAGGGATGGATGGTTCCTTGTGAGGGACTTCTTAAAACACTGCTCATTTGTGCAAGGTAAACTCAACAGAGGAGGGACCGCCAGCCACTAGGAACTTAGACTTATGAGACTCCAGAGGTATTATAGCCCACATCAAAGAAACTGAAGGCAAGAAATCACAAGCAGTGGGAACTCTGAATAGCCTGCAACATTACCATATGGAGAAAAAGTCAGGGTTTGATGCCACAATCAGAAAGCATTAATGAGGCTTCAATTAAGCCTATCAAATCCTTTTGTTTTTGTTTTCTGCCACATAACCCCTCTCCTTCCTCCAATTTCAACCCTGAAAAAAACTAAGTGTAGATGAATGAATGAGGAAAGAAGAGTAGAAGAGCAAGATGAATAAATGGAGAAGAAGCAGCAGCCAGCTGTGGTAGAGACAACCAGCAGCCCAGTATGGATTGTGCTTCTTTTCCATAAGTATTTCATGCAGGAAAATAACTACCCACTTTGGATGAATTTTACCAGAGGCAATGACCTTGGATCTAGATGGGGGCATATGACTGAGTTATGCCAAGCGGAATGTGGGTGAAAGCGACTTTTGTTACTTGTTATCCTGGACCACATTTACCTCCACAAAATCTTCCTTATCCATGCTCCTCCACTCCTGTAAGCTGGACATTGATATTCAGGGTATAGCAGATACTACAAATATTCTACCCATGTGCCCTCAGCCCTTACTATATAATTGTGCACTAATGCATATTTCAACTGCCAGCACCTGAATTTCTTTGTGTGAGGTCTTTCTTCAGTCACTGGAATTTTCTTTACCCATATGTATATGTCAAGCTAAAAACATCAGGAGATTAGCCCCTCTGAAAGTTAATAAATAACCCCAAACCAATGATGGAGTTGATGATAATTACTCTTTTTTCTTTTTTTTTTTTATCCTGCATGAGATAAAATTGAAGCATATGTTCTATACTGTTTCCCAGCAGGACTAAATTCCAGTTGTCCTTGTAGTAACTTGTATAAATTCTTTTGTCTGGTTTGCCTTCCTCATTGCATTCCTCTACTCCCTAATGGTTGCCTAGTGTTGCCTCCCAAATAAAAACTATTTTTATTCCAATACTTGTTTAAAGATTTGCTTCTGGGGAAGCCCAAACTCAGACCACACAATTCACACTGCAATCCATGGTGGACTGCTAGCTATCTCTATCATACCTGGCTGCTGCTTCTCCATTTATTCATCTCATTCTTCCACTTTTCATTCCTCATTCATTGATCTGAACTTAGTTCCTTCAGAATTAGAATTAGGGAAAGGAGAGGCAATATGGAGCAAAAACTACTTACTTGACTGGTTTAACTAAAATCTCATTAGTGCTCTATGGATGCAGCTAATGCCAAAGAGCATTCACATTATTAAAGATAGCTGACCCTCTAGAGTTTTGGATCCCTGAATGACTGGGTAGAGCAGAGCACATTACCTACTAATCAAGCAAACTACTATCTGCCAAAGTCACATTTCCTCTACCCCACTACAATTTTTTTTTAATGAGAAAAACTAAATTTCCACTGTGTTAAGCCATTGTATTTCAAGATTTCTCTGCTATAGAACCTTCAGTGGCATGCTATGTATGCTCCATTTCCCTTGCAGCAAGTAGCCAACCCTGAAGCAGATGCAAATGAGCCAGGGAATGGGAATGGTTTAAATTGGTTAAGAGTTTGAAATTTTTATATTGCACTGTGTGTGTGTGTGTTGAAAAAACCCCTAAGATTTAATTATATGGGAATGATCAAGATTTCCTCCAGAGTTGGGAAAGAACAAGTCAGAAAATAGTTTTTAAAAACTTAAATTTCAATAAACTTGTTACCACCTACATATGTTTCCTTGATTCAGTAGAAGTAGCTATATTGATAGTTTAGGATGAGTTAACAAAACATTTTGAAAATTGTTTGGCTAGACAAATTAACAATGCCATATGTCTTAGTCTGTTTAGTCTGCTGTAACAAAATACTATAGTTTGAGTAGCATTAAGGAACGAATATTTCTTTCTCATTGTTCAGAAAACCAGGGCCACCAAGGACAAGATACCAGCAGTTTCAGTAGATTCAGATTCTGGTGAAGGTCTGTTTTCTGTTTCATAAACAGCAAATTCTCCCTGTGTCCTCACATGGTAGAAGGGGAAAACCTATCCACAAGGTAAGATTTAATATCTAAATTTCTCTGATTAATAATAATACATTTGTTGAGTATTCACTATGTGGCAGGTATCATTCAAATAACTATGTACAGTCTATTTCATTTTATCCTTACAATATGCTCTATTAGGCAGGGTCTCTCCTTATGTTCATTTTATAGAGAAGAGACTGAAGAATAAAGAAGACAAGAAAATTGTTCCAGGTCACACTGCTAAGAAGTGGTAGCATCTTGATTTAAGACCAGGCAGGCTGGCTGCTGAGCCTGCACTGCTAACCAGAGTATTAATCACTTCCACTCACAGAGCCTCCACAGAGGTTACTCAGAACCAAATATGTCACCTCGATTATTTAACGTAACCCTCACAATGACCTTCGAGATCATTCTCAATTCACTAAGGAAATGAGGTTAAGAAACTTGCCAATTTGCAATCTGATCCCCTAAATACTCTCCCTTAACCTTAGGGAGACCATAGAGCTTATCTAGAGTCCAGGTTACTTTTAAAAGTGAAAAGACATTTTAGTAATTATGGTGGGACAGTAGTCACAAACCACTGGAATTTTGTGACCACACTCTACCTTACCAACCTGACTAGTTGATGATATTCTACTTCAAATCTTTGAAAAGTTATTCAAGAGGACAAAAGCTATAAATATCTGTCATGGTTTAGATATGAGATGTCCCCCCAAAGCTCCTGTGTTAATATAGGAATGTTCAGAGGAAAAATGATTAGATCATGAGAGCTGTGACCTAATCAGTAATTTGAAAGGACCACTGTACCGAGTGCTCATGCAGGGGCAATTAGAGTATAGCTGGAGGAGGTGTCACAGGAACATACTTTCAGAGATCATGTCTTCTTCTCTGGCTTCCCCCTGCTCCTTCTTCTGGGTTGCCATGATCCGAGATTTCCTCTGCACTCCCTTCCATGATGTTCTCTCTCACTTCTGGCCCAGAGGAATGGAATTGGTTGACCATAGACTCAACCACTGAAACCTTAAGCCCAAGTAAACCTTTTCTTCTTTAAGTTGTTCTTGTCAGTTATTTTGGTTACAGTGATAAAAAACTGACTAATACAATATCTTATTAGGATTTTGTGAATTGGGATTATCCTTCTCATCCCTTCTCCCTACCTATGTATATCCTTTACCAGTCCCCTTTGCAAGCTCTATTAGACCAATCTCCTCTTGTCTACTTCCTTAAGCCTTATTTAAAAAACAAACAAAAAAACTACAATTAGATCTTACAAATGTATTTTTTTTCAAGAGTGAAATGATGGTTTATTGGAACCTTAGAGAAAATAGCATCCTTTCAACTAAGAGAATACAGCTGAACAAAATAGGAGGAAACCACAGCAAGGAGTAATAATTTAAAGAGAAATTTGTAAATCTGCTTATCTCATGACTAAGAATTTGCTGTCTGCATCTTAAGGGGTTAGGAAATAGCACTCAGAGCCAGATGTACCTGGGGATCTCCTCTGGCATTAAAACAATACAGATGACCATTTCATCCCAGACCTATTGAATCCAAATCTGAATATTAGAAGAGTGAAACCTTCGAAGTTGGTCTCTGTTTAGAGCTTCAGCAATAGTTCTGATTCCTAGCTATGGAGGACAAATGCATATTAAATCCTCTGACCCCAGTAGTCCCTTCTTGCAGAAGCATGGAACACACACACTGATGTTCATCCT
Source organism: Geosciurus inauris (assembly GCA_004024805.1). Taxonomy (NCBI): domain Eukaryota; kingdom Metazoa; phylum Chordata; class Mammalia; order Rodentia; family Sciuridae; genus Geosciurus; species Geosciurus inauris. The sequence goes on along the minus strand of PVHX01027208.1, from coordinate 3,214 downwards.
GCATGGGTTATAGTTACAAAATAATCCATCTTGTGTTTTCTTCAGCATATTTCAGGCAGAACTATTTTGGGTTCTAACCCAAAATGACTAAATCTTGTCTCAGATATGTTTAAAATTTTTCAATCTCCTTCATGTTTCCATTCTCTTATTTTTCAACTTCTCTTCATTCTCTACATCTTCTAATACATATGCATATACATATGAACATACATATATGTGTATGTATAAAATTCCAAGATAATTTGGTGTCTATAGAAAAATCTCAAAAAATTTTAGATTTATCTATCTATATCTCAAATAAATTTTCAGGATATATGTATGTATGTATATATGCATATATACATATATATTGGGATTTTAATTTTTAAAAATTTTTTCATATGATAAAATTTTTGTGCTGATTTATTTTCAGGATTATGAAAGATTTCTTGAAACTATTTTTTCTTATATTATTTGATAATAGACAAAGTAAATACTGTTGAAGAAATCTCATGCATTGATATTTTCGGTATAAAATTTTTATTTCCTCTTGATTCCTTTTCCCAATATGCTATGAAAAATTAAAACATGCAACCTAGTTGAAAGAATTTTAGAGTAAACACGTGGTGCCCCCCACTTTGATTCTACCATGAACATTTTACTCCACTTGTACCATCATTATTAACTCATCCATCATCCCCATTGATGTACAACCCATCATTTTTGATGCATCTCATAACACATTTTCACACTGAATTTCAAAAATTTTATTGCTACCATTAATGTTGATAATGATAAAATGCTTCAATTGCATTTTTTCATTCAGCCAAGAGAGTTTTCATTCAAAATAACTCCATAGTAAGGAATAACAGATTAAACTCCATTCTGAGGAAATAACACAACATTATCTGTTGCTGTAAAGGAGATTTCAGGGTTGATATTAAATATCTATACAATGTAATGTGTGTTTTTATTTTAACATTTAATCACTTGTAATTATTAACCTTTTGACCAAAATTGTTTAATAAATTATTACTATTTGTCCATTATCATTTGGGGGCAGTCAGTAGTTGAAAGTAGGAGTATTAAGTATTAATATGCCTCTGTTTGCTGTCTTTGTTTATGAGTTTACAAAATGTCTTGGATATAGCTAGTATGCATATCTGGAAGAAACTAAAAGGTTGATATCTCTGTTTTAGAGTATTCAGTAAAATGAAGGATGCAGATTGATTTTGAGTTAAAATTTTATTTACTTGTTATCAAATTACCTGATATTCTCAATTAATAAAAGAGATTTGTTTAATTAAAGGACAACATGGCCAGGTGCAGTGGTGCATACCTGTAATCCCAGAGACTTGGGAGGCTGAGGCGGGAAGATTGTGAGTTCAAGGCCAGCCTCAGCAAATTAGCAAGACCCTAAACATTTTAGTGAGACTGTCTCAAAATTAAAAAAATTGAAAAGGGCTGGAGATGTGGCTTAGTAGTTAAGTGACCCTGAATCATATTCTTAGTACAAAACAAAAAATAAGATAAATCTGAGGTAGTCTTACATTTTATAGGTAGTAATATGAATAAAAGTCATTGCAGTGTGCACACCTAAAATTCAAAATCATGCCACCAAGTACAAGACATTAAAACAATATATGTGTGAAGATTTTCTCTTAAAATGATAAAATTGCAGGTCCTAGTTTGTAGCATCTGTCTATATTGTTATATGGTGCTAATATGGAACATTTTGAGTACTAATTGTTGAAAATTCAAGTGAACAGATGGCTTCCTTAAAATAAAGACTTTTAATATAGGTATTATTTAAAGACATCATACAGTGGTTCTTTTATTCCCCTCCCGCTAAGTCTCCCATGTCATCCTAAAGTCATGTTTCATGTTTTTTTGCAGAGCCTGGATAAAACACCAAGCATCCTCACTACCATTCTGTTTCCCTTGGTCCTTCTCGGCTGCAGGGACTGACTCCTTCACTATTAATTCAGACTCTTCCCTGTCACGTCCTTCTGGACTATTTCACCAGGATTGGGAGACCAGCAGATGCCACACCTCATCAACAGGTAGTAGATGGTAGTAGTCTTGCTGTGATAGGCTTACTATCTTGTTGTTTTAGAAACAGACTCACCTAGGTGCCCACTAAATTAGTTTTATGCCAGCTTCCATGTACATGGTGGTTTATAGGCTGGACTCTCATACTGATATGTTGCCTAGGTCAGCTTGATGATGTGTGGGCAGGTGATGCTGGTTCCAATCCATTCCTTTCCCTCTTCCTTTCTGTTTTGAACCTTGAGTCTCATAATCCTAGATCATTTTGGAAATGACACTTCACACAGATAGGTCACTGGAAACCATGACCTGATTAATAATGTAAAGTTGAGGACAGCTTATATTTAGACTGCCTCCCACTCAGCCACGGGATTTGATTCCCTGCATGTAGATCATGATGATGCTTTAATGGAGCTCAGGCTTGGGACAGAGACTGGAGATCAGGTTCCTCCCTTCTAGGGGTGAGTAATCATGTTTTAACTGAAACCTCCTTAGTTCCTCCCTTCTTTTCTTATCCACATGAAGCTCTAGACAAAGTCAATCTGCTCAGCACATCTTGAGTATTTAAGAACTTGACTGCTCCAGTCAGAGCTGGGTTCAAATTTTAGCTCTACCACCTATCAACCCTGACATTTTGCCAGACCTTGGACCTCTTTAAGTTTCAGTTGCTTCAACTGGAAAATGATGTTACCAAAGCACTTTCCTCAATGCATGTTTGTTTATTTTTTAACTAAGATAAATGTATTTAAAAGTTCTTCTTATATTATGATGTAACAAAGATCACTGTTTAATTAGCCACTCCAGAGTCATGTTGAGAGTTGTGGTTTTAGTTTTCCGCATTCTTAAAAATCTGTTTTAAGCCGGTTGCTGTGGTGCAAGCCTATAATCCCAGCACTTAGGGAGGCTGAGACAGGAGAATTGCGAGTTCAAAGCCAGCCTGAGCAAGGGCGATGTGCTAAGCAACTCAGTGAGACCCTGTCTCTACATAAAACACAAAATAGGGCTGGGGATGCAGCTCAGTGGTTGAGTGCCCCTGAGTTCAATCTCCAGTACCAAAAAAAAAAAAAATCTGTTTTAGTTTTTTAAGTTGAGTCCAGTCCTTTAGCATTGTTCTTGTTTTCTCAAAGCTTGATGGCATAGTTTCTCCTGCGATTTTTCCCCTTGGAATTCTTGCATGGAATTTGTC
>PVHX01027207.1:0-19706 GCA_004024805.1 Geosciurus inauris | reverse complement strand
GGCTGAGAATCCATCTGATCCAGGGCTTTTCTTGGTTGGAAGGCTCTTGATGGCCTCTTGTATTTCCTTGCATGTAATTGATCTGTTTAAGTCATGAATGATCTCCTGGTTCAGTTTGGGTAGGTCATATGTGTCTAGGAATTTGTTGGTGTCTTCAGGGTTTTCTATTTTACTGGAATATAAGTTTTCAAAATAGTTTATGATTATCCTCTGTATTTCAGCAGGGTCTGTCGTGATGTTTCCTTTTTCATCACAAATTTTGGTAATTTGGGTTTTCTCTCTCCTTTTAAACGTTGTTTTAAAATTAAGAAACTGACTTCATGTTTCATCTCTGATATGTTAAGTAATCAAAAGTCATCAATCTTACTTTTATAGTAACAAAAATGTCTGAAAATCAAATTACATTTCTTGGACCCAATAATGTACTGCTAGAAAGTATTGGGAATGCTGCAGTAAGAGAAGGGAGTAAGGTTGCCAGTGGGGGTGCTACACATTGATAAAACAATTGTGAAAGTCATAGTCCTCAGACATAGATCCACTTAAAGACTGGATAAAATTAGAAAAAACTCCTTTGTCTTATATCTGACCTGCACAAGAGGAAGGATCTGGTATAACAACAATCAATTACAGCTGAAAGAGTTGTAATACACAGATTCTTTCTCCCTAAAGTAGTGCTTAAGAAAACTCAAACAGTGAGATTAAAAAAAAGAGGATGAAAAAGCCTCTGGTACCTTTAGCTTCAAGCAAACATTAAACACCAGACAAGTCCTCACCAGATAAAATAAATACTCCTATCAGTGGCCTATTTACCTCATTTTTTATCATTCAATAAAACATGTCTGACTTTCAACAAAAAATTATAAGACAGGCCAGAAGACACGCTAAAATGTAGCCTGAAGATAAAAGTCAGACTCAAACATATCATACATGTTTGAATTGCCAACTTAAACTAATTATGATTAATATGTTAAATACTCTAATGGGAAAAAGGTATACAGCATGTGAAAACTTATAAACTATGTTAGGGAAAATGGAAACTTTAAGACACAAAACAAGATTCTAGAAATCAAATATACTGAGATAGGAAGAATGTCTTCTGATGCCATCATTTAAATTATGGTCAAGTAAAGAAACCATGATCTGGATTAATAAGTTAATTAAAAAATTTCCAAACAAAAATACAAAGGAAATAAAAGCAACCAAACAACTGTGGGACAATATCAAAGAATAAAGCATGCATAATTAGAATCCAGAAAGAAGAAAGGAAAACATAACAGAAAAAATATTTAAAGTAAAAATATCTGAAAATTTTCTAGAAACTAAGATGAGATAAAAAGCACAGATTTTTGGGGGCTGGGGTTGTGGCTCAGTGGTAGAGTGCTTGCCTAGCATGCGTGAGGCACTGGGCTTGATCCTCATCACCACATCCAAATAATAAATGAATAAAATAAAGATCCATCAACAACTGAAAAAATATTTTTTAAAAAAAGCACAGATTTTGAGAGAATATCAAGTAGGATAAATACCAAATATAAATAGGTGAATAAATAAAGTAATACCTAGTCATCTCAAATCCAAATTACAGAAAACTAAAAAAGAAAAAATTTTGAAAGAAGAGAGAAAAATAATTGCCTTACTTACACAGCTATAGAGGAATAAAGATAAGAAATTCTTTGGATAGCACAATAACCAATTTTTATGTTCAGCTGATGTTCCTAACACAGTCCTTTTCTCCATTGTAGACACAGCCCTGAGCCAACATCAGTGTGAATTCCACAATTTGAGTCTTTTTTTAAATCCAATCTGCCAGTCTGTGTCTTCTTTTTTTTTTTTTTTTAGTTGTAGATAGATACAATGTCTTTATTTTTATTGCTTTGTATGTGGTGCTGAGGATCGAACCCAGGGCCTCACGCATGTGAGGCAAGCGCTCTACCACTGAGCTACAATCCCAGTCCCCAGTCTGTGTCTTCTAATTGATGAGTTTAGGCCATTAACGTTAAGAGTTATTATTGAAATATGGTTTGTATTCCTGTTCATTTTAGTTTATTTTTGGTTTTTAACTTGACTTGGTTTCTCTTTTGATTGGCTTTTCCTTTAGTGTAGTTCCTCCCTTTGCCGGTTTTCACTGTTGTTTTTCATTTTCTCCTCATGGAATATTTTTCCAAGAAAGCTCTGGAGTGTAGGCTTTCTCGCTGTAAATTCTTTTAACTTTTGTTTATCATGGAAGGTTTTTATTTCATCATCAAATCTGAAGCTTAATTTTGCTGGATATAAGATTCTTGGTTGGCACTCATTTTCTTTCAGAGCTTGGTATATGTTGTTCCAGGATATCCTGGCTTTGAGGGTCTGGGTTGAGAAATCTGCTGAAATCTGAATTTGTTTCCCCCTGTATGTAATCTACTCCATCTCTCTCTCTCTCTCTCTTTTTTTTTTGTTAATTTTTTTTGATCTACCTTTATTTAATTAATGTATTAATGGGGTTAATTAATGGGGTTGTCGATGTACCTTTATTTAATTAATGTATTAATATGTGGTGCTGAGAATCGAACCCAGTGCCTCACACATGCTAGGCAAGTGCTGTACCACTAAGCCACAACCCCAGCCCTGCTCCTTCTCTCTTGAAGCTTTTAAAATTCTATCCTTATTGTGTATGTTAGACATTTTCATTATAATGTGCCTTAGTTTGGATTGGTTGTAGTTTTGTACATTTGGTGTCCTATAAGCCTCTTGTCTTTGATTTTCCAATTCAGTCTTCATGTTTGGGAAATTTTTTGATATTACTTCATTGATAAGATTGTGAATTCCTTTGGTTTGTGTCTCTGGGCCTTCCTCTATCCCAATTAATTCTTAGATTTGGTCTTTTCATGTTATCCCATAATTCTTAAATGTTCTGTTCATGGTTTCTCACCATCTTCATTGTGTGGTCAACTTTATTTTCAAGATTATATATTTTGTCTTCATTGTCTAAGGTTCTGTTTTCCAGGTTATGCTTTCTATTGGATTTTTTATTTGGTTTATTGTTTCCTTCATTTCAAGGATTTCTGCTAGATTCTTTTTCAGAGTCTTTATCTCTTTCTTGAAGTAATCTATTGCTTCCTGTATTTGCTCTCTTATTTCTGTTGGAGTGATAAATTGTTGCCTGTATTTGCTCTCTTATATTATTCTGTAATGCACAGATCATTTACATTTTGTACGTTCTGAACTCCTTCTCTGACATTTTATCTACTGTGCTGTCAGTGGTTTCTATTATTGTAGCATCTTGGTTTGTTTGGGGCATTTTCTTCCCTTGTTTTTTCATGTTTGTTCATGTGTCTTCCCCTCTAGCAGTGCTGATCTGAGGTATTACAGATTCTACCGTATAATCTTGTAGTGACCCTGCAGGTTACCAATACCTCATCTCTGGTGTAACGGGGCCTGCAGGGACCTCGAGGATAGTCTTCCTGGTTCTGGCTGTTGTGTCTGGACAGAAGTAGACCGGGACAGCTGCCTGTTGGTTGATGGGGGGCCGCAGCAGTGCGTGTGCAGTCAGTCTCCATGTAACTGACCTTTTAATAGCTGTAGCAACAAGGCAGGATGTGAATCATATCAAATGCGAATTTTTATTATTTCATAAATTAGTTTATAGTGAGAACCATACTATCTTCTGGTAATTTTAATTGCTTTGTTTAAATTTAAATATTTCCCCCAAACTTTGACTCTAAGTAGTATAAAATTATGAATAAAAATTATTTTTTGATTAGTTCTTTTTTGATATACTCTGATATAGGTTTTTTTAGTTGACAGGAAAGAAGTTTATATTATTTAAGAATTATTCTTAGCATGTGCTCTGTCAATATAACAAATAATATATTGTACAGAGGTGTGCAAATTTTGCTGTTTTTCAATTTTACAAGTCTGCAGCTTTAGTTCAGATTTTTTATACATAATGAGATATGGCGAAAACTTTAAAATTTAGCATTTCATATATACATGAACGTTTTTAAAGTTTATATTGTTAGTCTTATACTGTGTATTTTCTACTTTCCCATTTTATTCTTTAACCTGGCTTCTCAGCTTTTTACTGACCAAGCCTTTAGACTAGAAGTACAATTTAAATTACATGCACATGGCTGGCATGGAAAGAAGGAAAATTTGATTTCTTTCAAAAATTCATCATCTGCATTTGGGTTGGATTAAAGGAACCTTGATTGGAAATTTTATTGAACTTCTGGTTAAATATATAAATACTCAAAACTTCTAGAATAGATCTTTATGTGAAGAAATAATGAGAATATTTGGCTTATTACATGATTATAAAGTGAAAATTTTGAAAAATGGATATTTATTTGTTTTATTTTGAATAGATACCATAAATTGGGAACAGGATTTAATCCTAATACATTGGATAAGCAGAAGGAAAGGCAAAGAGGTTTGCCAAAACAAGTCTTTGAATCTGATGAAGCTCCAGATGGCAATAACTACCAGGATGAACAAGTAATAATTTTATTCTTAAATAACTGTAAAAATTATTTTTAAATAACTTATTAATTAATATATTCATATTTAACATTTTGTATGACAGGATGATCTTAAGAGACGTTCAATGTCAATAGATGATACTCCAAGGGGTAGCTGGGCCTGCAGTATCTTTGACTTGAAAAATTCACTTCCTGATGCTTTGCTTCCTAATTTACTTGATCGAACTCCAAATGAAGAAATAGACCGCCAGAATGATGACCAAAGGAAATCAAACCGTCACAAAGAACTCTTTGCTTTGCATCCGTCACCAGATGAGGTATAGATGTTTACATATAAAGAAGTAAATGAATATGAAAATAGGTATTTTTGGAGTAGGATTTATACGTATAATTATAATAATGTAGGAAATAAAACTTAGAAACCTATGTATGAATTTTGTAAATGAAATATATTTTTATACTACTGAATTTGTGTTTCCTTTTTTTTTTTTTTGGTGGTGGTGGTGCTGCGAGTTGAAACCAGGGCCTAGCACATGCAAGGCAAATTCTGTACCACTGAGCTACACCCCTAACTGAAAATTCTCAATGAGTAATTTCTTTGAATTGAACACATGATCCAAAGACTTCTGTTTATGGACAAAGATGTTATTTTCTTCCTGTGTTAAATTGTGAAGACTAAAAATATTAGATTAGTAAAATGAGTTCTTAAAAAATAAATTGCAAAGGGTTGAAATATGATAAAGGTGTTTATTTTGGTGTTGTATGTCAATTTGTAGGAAGAACCAATAGAACGACTTAGTATTCCTGATGTACCCAAAGAACATTTTGGTCAAAGACTTCTTGTGAAATGTTTATCACTTAAGTGAGTATTAATTTCTTTTACTATATAGCTTTCTGGGGTGATATTTTAATATTTTGACTACTAGTATAACAAAATCTTAGATTTTTTTTTACATGTATGTATGTCCTTTTGAGAAGTATTGTCCTATTCATAATTTTAAATACTGTTCAGCATTCATACTTATGTCTTAAGTTAAGCTTTAGAGCGTTTTTGGTTCCGAGGTGAAGGTAGCTCTTGGCCTTAGCTGTACAATTAGTCTTGAAATTTGGAAAACATTCACTGAAATCCTTAGTATTTATTTGACACTGTTCTTGATTGAGGAATATAAAGACAAACTATTTTTTTTTCCTTATAGAGTTAATTTTATCTTTGTTACATGGTAGGCTTTGTCTTTTGAAGATTTGGAAGTATATATTTTTAACTTCCTTAAAAAAGTTGTATGATTTTTCACATCACTGAAGTAACTTATCTTATATTCATATTCTGCTTTATATAGTGCTTTCTCTTATTTTATTTTGTGCTGTCTTCAGAGTAATTCTATAAAGTAGATATTATTTTCTTCATTTTACAAATAAGGAATTCTGGATTTGAAAGGATTACCAGAGGTTAACTGGCATGATTAATATTGGGCAATCTGGAAACAAACGCCATATTCTTTTCATTATAACATATTAATATTATAGATTAAATGTGATTCTGACTTCAGGAAAAAAGTTTAAATTCATAGAGATTTCGAAAAGTAGTACCTTACAGTGACCACTTTTGTGTATAATTCTGGCAGTTTTGTTTTCCATGAAAGCTGAGTCTTCATATATTTAGTTAAATTATCTAGAAACCTGTAAGATTAAATATGTTGAGTGTTTTGCATATCTGGACACAACACTGTATCAAACTTAGTGTTTTTTAACAGCTTTTCTGCAGTATATGTTATATAGCACAAAATTTGCCCTTTTAAGGTAGTATATATTCATAGTAGTATCAGTAGTATATATTCATAGTATTGTGCAAGTATCATTGTTGTCTAATTCTAGTACATATTCATCACCCAAAGAAACTCCATAACTGTATTAGTTAGCTTGTTCTGCCATATCAATACCATAGACTGGGTGGCTTACCCAGCAGAAATTTATTTTCACAGTTTTGGAGGCTGGAAGTTGGAACTTTACCAACTAGCGGATTGGTTTTCCGTGAGGCCTTGCTTCCTGGCTTGCATATAGCTTCCTTTTCCCTTTGTCTTCACATGCCTTCATGCACAGAAGGGGAGAGGTCTCTGGTGTCTCCTTTTATGAGGACACCAGTTCCATGAGATTAGTGTACCATCTTAGGATTTCATTTGATGTAAATTACCTCTTGGACCCTATCCTCAATTACAGTTACTTTGGTGTTCAGGCTTTAACTTAAGTTCTAGAGGGATTAATAACGTCACCCTTGTTCCCTTTTCCCCTTAGCCTCTGTCAATCACTAAGTTGCTTTCTGTTTCTGTGAGTTCACCTATGTGGATATTTCATGTAAATGAATTATACAGTATGTGGCCTTTTGTGTAGACGGCTTCTTCACATAGCATACTCTTTTCGTGGTTCATCCATGTTGTATGTATCAGTAATTTATTCCTTCATAGTGCTGAACAGTATTCTATTGCGTGGCTATACCTCATTTTGTTTTTTTTGTTCATCAGTTTGGAGGTATTTCCACTTTAAAAAAAAGAAAAGCAACTTTATTGAGATACAACCCCTATTAAGTAGTTTACCCAGTGTATGCTCAGTGTACAGGTCACCAGTGTATTCACCTCATTCATTAACTATACAAGTCAGTGGGTTTTGTTGTGTTCACAGATCTGTGTAACTTTTATCACAAGAAACTTAAGAGTACTTTCATCACCGTGTATGTGTGTATGTGTGTGTGTGTATGTGTCTGTATATGTGGTGTTGTATGTGACAAAAGTCACTACCACTCTCCATTTCCAAAAAGATATTTACAGATTGAGACCTATATCTAAAAGGTAGACATCAAATTTTTTAGAAGAACATATAAGGGTAGCTTCATGAAAGGAAAGAATTCTTGGGCTGGGGCTGTGGCTCAGTGGTAGAGCGCTTGCCTAGCATGCGTGAGGCACTGGGTTCGAGCCTCAGCACCACATATAAATAATAAATGAATAAAATAAAGATCCATCAACAACTAAAAAAAAAAAAAGAAAGGAAAGAATTCTTTAATATGATGCAGAAAGCATTACCCCTTGAGGAAAGCATTTATACTTTTTACTTTATTAAAACTGACTTTGTTCATCGAAAGATACAAGAGAGTGAAGACAAGCCACAGAGAGGGGAGAAAATATTTCTATACATACTCTGGACAATGCGCTGATATTCAGAATACACAAAGAACTACCCATTGATGAAGAGAAAGTTAAATAATAAATAGAAAAATGTGTCAAAAGAAGGTATCTGGGCTGGGGTTGTAGCTCAGTGGTACAGTGCTTTCCTAGCATATGTGAGGCACTAGGTTTGATTCTTAGTATCGCATACAGATAAATAAATAAATAAAAATAAAAGGTCCATTGACAACTAAATTTTTTTTTTTTTAAAAAGAAGGTATAAGAATGGCCAATAAATATGTGAAAAGACATGTAGGAACAAAACTAGTGCAATACCCCTTACCTGCTGCAGTGACAGTAACAAGTGTAGAGGATGCAGAGTAGGTTTTGTAGAAGCTGACACATGTGGACAGGATCATCAGATTTCCTTTTCTTTAATTTTATGAATATTATTATTATTATTTTGTAGTACTGGGATTAAACCCAGGAGTGCTCTAACACTGAGCAACATCTCCAGTCCTTTTTATATTTTTTTTTTGAGAGAGCCTCTTACAAAGTTGTTGAGGCTGACTTGGAACTAACTAGCAATCATCCTGCTTCCACCTCCTAAGTAGCTGAGATTATAGGCATGTGCCCCCACATCTGGCTAAGGTCCCTTTGCTTTAGTTTCTGGTTGGGTTTTACTAAGAGACACATTAACAAGAAGTTAGAGGATAGAAGAAAGTAGATCATGTGAGGTATTCATTCCTCTTCCTCTCCTCTGATGAGTCATTTTGATTTGTTTCTTCTCATAGTTTCTGTGAAGGGCCCTCTATTCAGCTATCTTTTTCTTTTGGTTACCTTTTTCATGTTCTCTTTCAGCCCTTAGTTGGTGATGACTCCCACTATTGCTAGCCTCAGGGAGTGGCACTGTGTGTTGTTTTTCCCTAGATTTATCCAAACTGTTGTAAATGGCCCTTTATTAAACTCAGCCCTATGTGAATATATTGTCAGTCTTCTACAAGGACCTCAGCTAGATACTCTTATAATTCAAAAACAATGTAATGCAGAGTTATTACAACTTTAGCACTATTGACATTTTTGTCTGGATAGTTCTTTGTTGTCAGCATCTACTGTGTGCATTGTAGAATGTTTAGTCACATAACTAGGCTTCTACTTGCTAAATGCCAGTAATAACTGCTTATGTAGTTGTGATAACAAAAAAATGTCTCCAGCCATTGCCAGACATCCCTTGGTGTCAGATTTGTCCTTTGTTGAGAACCACTGCTCTCGAGTTTTAATTAACCTCACATTACTTCAATCAATAAGTATTTATTCAGTGTTTATTTTATGTAAGCAATTTTTCTTAAAAGTGAATGAAACATCTCAACTTAAGCATACAGTTAAAATAAATTTTGACATAGATATAAAATGAGAATTACTATACCAGCACTAAAAATAATGATTAATATTACTGACATGGAAATTTGCCCATAAAGTGTTAGGCTAAAAAAAGCAAACTACTAAATATTATGTATACTCTGACACTCTTTGTTTAAAAGAATAGTGCATTTATACATAAAGAGAAGTCTGGATGGATGAGGTACTAAACCACTAATTTTGGCTCTTTCCACATTGTGGAATTTTGGATGCTCTTGTTTTACTCTGAATGTTTTTATGTATTTTTAAAGTGTTTTGCATTGAATATATAATTCATAACCTGAAAAAGAAACATTAGTTTTAATCTTTCAAAAAACAAACATATTTGCTTATATTTTAATTTATATGTTTATATATAAACCAAATTAAGGTTAGAAATTGATTATCGACACAAAGTGGACATAATATGACATGAGGCTTTTAGGAAGCTTGAGATTAGTTGTAGCTGGAGAAATTAAGGAGGATTACATAGAGTCAGTAATGATTGATTTAGACTGTGAACAACAAGCATGGAAAAGTGAATTTTAGGAAGAAGGTATAGTGTAGGCATAGGTACAGATTCAGTAACGTGCAATGTATTAAGATAATTTAGTTTTGGAATCAGAATTTCTCTCTAGCTATGTCTCCTATATGTATTTTAAAGTTATTTTATCCTTTCTCTTCATAAAGGTTTGAGATTGAAATTGAACCCATTTTTGCAAGTTTGGCTTTATATGATGTCAAGGAAAAGAAAAAGGTAAGGTTATATAAATTTGGCTATAGCCATAATCATAGATTTCAGAAACCTGTTTTAAGTTGTTTTTTTTTTTAAGAAGGTGAATAAGTAAGTTTTTAAAGAATTAACATGTATCTTTTGAAAAAGGAAATAGAAACTTACCAAGACTACTTAAATGTTTTCTAATTATAAAATACTTTAGTTGAAAACAGGTTTGTTTTATTGAGAGTTTTAAAAGCAAGTAGCAGAAGCAGGTTTCTTTTAATTAAAGAAATAGACAATAAAAGAAAAGCATTTTAGGCAAATGGTATATAAAACATAAGAATGATAATGACTCAAATTTTGACACAATGTTCAACTTCATACCAGCTAAAAGATTATGTATATTTTAAATGTTCTTTTTTTCAGTGCTAGGGATCGAACCCAGGGCCTCACATATGCTAGGCAAGCGCTTTAATACTGAGCTACAACCCCTGCCCTAAATATTCTATCATAAGTAATGCTCTGAGATTTAATATTGTATCTTTATTACATGTAGAAAATTTCAGAACTGCTCATACAGCATTTCCTTTTTTTCCCTTTTGACTATATTGGAGATTGAACCCAGGGCCTTACCGCATCCTAGGCAGGTACTCTACTACTGAGTCACATCACCAACCCTTTTTATATTTTTTTAGATAAGGTCTCACTAATTCTTTTTTTTAAAAAACTTCTTTCTTTCGTAGTTGTAGATGGACAGAATGCCTTTATTTTATTTGTGTATTTTTATGTGGTGCTAAGGATGGAACCCACTGCCTCACACATGCTAGGCAAGTGCTCTGTCACTGAGCTACAGCCCCAGCCTGGGTTTCACTAATTCTTCAGACTGGCCTCAAACTTGCCATCCTTCTGTCTTAGTCATCCAAGTAGCTGGGTTTACAAGCGTGTACACTGCACTCAGCAGCATTTCCTAATTTAATATTATAAGCATAATGTATAGTACAAATCTGAAGAACTGAGGTTCTGACTTTGCTGTGAACATATGACATAAGGATTTTTAAAGCAGAGCTCTGCTCTAGCAACTTGTATTTGCTCCATCAAAATTGCTGATACATTATTCATGTTGTATTTTAAAAACCCAGTTTGAAGTCATCCCTCTCAATGATAATTTCCTTGGATGTTTTATTAGAGGTTATATTTTTAATCCAAAGAGTTTATGGTATGATTTTTTGGAATTATAGAATTTTTGAAATGTTTATTCAATTTTCCAAATCATTTCCATTTCTTTTGCTTTGATTTTTTTTAAAAATTTTTTTAGTTGTTGATTGACCTTTATTTATTCATTTATTTATATGTGGTGCTGAGGATCGAACCCAGTGCCTCCCACATGTGAGGCAAGCACTCTACCACTGAGCCACAATCCCAGCCCTCTTTTGCTTTGATTTAATATAAAGATTGGTCTTCAGTAACATATAAGATAAACTGTATAGGTTGGAGTATAATTTCCTGATTAAGGTCTGTAATATTTTAAGACTAAATATGTATGATTATTCTGAGTTTTTAAAAACGTACAGATTTTAATATATGAATGTATTTTTTAGATTTCAGAAAACTTTTATTTTGACCTTAATTCTGAGCAGATGAAAGGATTATTACGTCCACATGTACCACCTGCTGCCATCACCACTCTGGCACGATCAGCCATTTTTTCTATAACTTATCCCTCCCAAGATGTTTTTCTTGTAATTAAGGTAAGAATAATGTTTAATATATTTGTTCGTTATATGTTTATATACTTACCTCTTTATCAATATTGCAAACTTTTTAAGGGCAAAGATTTGACTTTTACTTATTATTTTTTTCCATCTTGATATTCCATAACACAGTGTAGATGTACACTATAGGTGCTATCTTTTTTCATTTCTTTCTTTCTTTTTTTTGTTACCAGAGATTGAAACCCCCTGAGCCACATCCCAGCCCCCCCTTTTTTAATATAAATTTTATATTCTAATTAGGTTTACATAATAGCAGAATGCATTTTGATTCATTGTACATAAATGGAGCACAACTTTTCATTTCTCTGGTAGTACACGATATACTGTTATACCATATGTGCAGTCATACATGTACCTAGGGCATTGTTGTCCATCGCATTCCACCATCTTTCCTGCCCCCATTTCCCATCCCTTCCCTCCTCTCCCCTTTGACCAAAGTTTCTCCATTCTTCCTATGCCCTCTCCCACATTATGGATCAGCATCTACTTATCAGAGAGAACATCTGGTTTTTTGGGATTGGCTTACTTCACTTAGCTTGATTTTCTCCAACTCCATCCATTTACCTGAGAAAGCCATAATTTTATTCTCTTTTAATCCCAGCCCTTTTAAAAATTTTATTTAGAGACAAGGTCTTGCTGAGTTGCTTAGGGCCTTTCTAAGTTGCTGAGGCTGGCTTTGAACTAATGATCCTGCTGCCTCAGCCTCCTGAGCCCGTGGGATTATAGGCATGGGCCACTGCACCCGGCTTATCTAGGTTTTCTAACATGGAGACCTGTATTAGTCATGGTTCTCTGACAAATGGAATTGGATATATTTTAAGGAATTTTCTCACATGATCATGGGGGTTAATAAGTCTGTAATTAATATGGCAGATTGGCAAACTGAAAATTCAGGTAAAAGTTGAGTTGATTTTCAACTCAAAATGGGTCACAGACGTAGGAATTAGACCAGAAACTATGCTACTCCTAGACAAGAAACAGGGCCAGCAATCCGGCATATAGGCACAGGCAGTAACTTTATCAGTAGAAGAAATAATGGCAAGAGTTTATAAATGGGATACTTTAAAATTAAAAAACTTCTGTATAGCAAAGAAAACAATTAGGAACATGAAGAGAGAAACTATAGAATTGGAGAAAATCTTTGCTCACTACTCTTCTGACAGAGGATTGATATCCAGAATATATAAAAAACTCAAAAGATTTTATACCAAAAAGTCAAATAATCCAATTAATAAATGGGCAGATGAATTAAACAGATACCTCTCAAAAGAAGAAATACAAGTAGCCAACAAATATATGAAAAAATGTTCAATACCATTAGCAATTAGGGAAATGCAAATCAAAACTACACTGAGATTTCATCTTACACAAGTCAGAATGGAAGTCATCAAGAATCCAAACAATAGCTGGGCTTCAGTGGTGCATGCCTGTAATCCCAGCAGCTCTGGAGGCTGAGGCAGGAGGATCACAGGTTCGAAGCCAGCCTCAACAATTTAGCAAGACTGTAAGTGACCTTGTAAGACCCCATCTCAAAATAAAAAATAAAATAAAATAAAGGGCTGGAGATGTGGTCAATGATTAAGTGCCCCTGGGTTCAATCCCCAGTTTAAAAAAAAAAAAATCCAAACAATAATAAATGTTTGAGAGGATGTGGAGAAAAAGGAATACTTATACACTGTTGGTGGGATTGTAAATTAATACAATCACTATGGGAATCAATGTGACTATCAATGTGATCAAGACTAGTCATGGAACCACCATGACCACTCCTTGTTATTTATACTAAAGAATTAAAGTCATCAGGGAAGAAAAGGGGAAATACCAGGGACTGAATTAGAGGAAATTATATTCCATACCTTTATAATTATGTCAAAACAAATTCCAATGTATATAACTAAAAAGAACCAACAAAAAGGGAAAAAAAAGAATTAAAGTCAAGTCATCATGCTATAGTGATACACATACATATCCATGTTTATAGCAGCACAATTTATAATAGCCAAACTATGGAACCAACCCAAGTGTCCATCAGTGGATGCATGGATAAAGAAAATGTGGTATATATACACAATGTAGTTTTAGTCAGCCATAAAGAAGAATGAAATTATGTCATTTTCAGGAAAATGGATGGAACTTGGTACCATTATATTAAGTGAAATAAGCTAAACTCAGAAGGTCAAGGGTTGTATGAGGGAAAAATGAAAAGAAAGGTGTGTGTGTGTGGTGGTGGTGGGGCAAATCTAGTGAAAATCAAATGGAGGTTAGTAGGGGCTGGAGTTGTAGCTCAGTGGTAGAGCACTTGCCTAGCTCATGTGAGGCACTGGGTTCAATCCTCAGCACCACATAAAAATAAATAAAAAAAATTTTTTTTTCAAAAAAAGGAGATTAGTAGAGGAAAGGGCGCAATGTGTGAGGCAGGGAGGAGGACTGGAGAGTGATATTTTGGCAAATAATATTGTTATATTGTGTGCATATATGAATACATAGCAACAAATGCTATCATTATGTAGAAGTATAATGTACCAATTAAAAATGTGGAAGTAGAGGCAAAAAAGAGTTGAGTTGATTTTACAGTTTTGAGTCCAAAGTGCACAAAACAGCATACTGGAAACCCAGGCAGAGTTTCTAGTTTTAAAGAGAATTCCTTCTTTAGGAAAACTGTCTTTGCTTGCAAGCTGCTCGACAACTTAGACGAGGCCCACCCATGTAACAGAATAATAAAGTAGCTGCTTTACTCTAAGTCTACCGCTTTAAATGTCAATCAACTTCTGCAGAAAAAAAAAAAAAGCCTTCACAGCAACATTTAGACTAGTGTTCTACTAAACAACTGAGCATCATACCTTAGCCAAATTGGCAGATAGAATTAACCATCACAGGAGCTATGCTATAATTTTGGCACTCAGTTTCTAAATCGTATTAATATTGAAAGCTAAATCATGTCAAGGAGCATTATGATTTAAGTATCAGCTGATTAAGAATAAGAGTTACAAATTCAGAAGTCTAGAAGTTATTAAGCTATTTAGCTTTGTATAACTTGAAGAATAATTTACTTTAATTTGACCTTGACTTGAGAGTAGCCTAAAATATATTCCTTAATCACTTTATCTTTATTTATATAAAATTATCATAAAAAGGTAATGAATTTTATAATAAGGTTGTGAAGTAGATTTCATGAAATGAATTCTTTTTACCCACAGGAATAATGTCCTAATTTGTGGATACATTCCTATGAATTCAGGTTAAAATAAATTTTAGTTACAATGAACAGTACTATGAGTAAAGATTTATATTATATGAAAAATACAGACAGTATTTTAATAACATGGCAAAAGTGAGCTGGTAATATAAAGATAGATAATGATTGAAATTATTGGTTGCCTGAAAATGAGATTAGTGACAAGATTTGTCATCACAGGAATGAATGGTGTACATAGGATTAAGGATAAAAAAATTGTATGTAAATGTGCGATATAGGGAAATAGGGACTTAAATCATTGTACATTCATATGATTAAATCATTGTACATTCATACTCTGGCCATTAAAACTATAATTTAGAAGAACTTTCAATGTTATAGAAATGTATGTGTGATATAATATTTAATGAAAAATCAGTATGGTATGAAGCTGTATAGAGTATAATCTTGGGTGTGTGTATAAAGACTTTTCTCTAATTTCAGAAAAAAAGTGAAATTATTATTTAAATTTTAAAGGAAATATATTTAGGAGATTTTCTTTTTATCATTTATGACTCATCAGGATGTTTTTTGTTTCTTGAGAGAAAACTTATCCTGGCATATGTATTAGACAGTTACTGCTGTACAAGAATAAAAAGACAGTGCTACAGTGGGATACAACAATAAACATTTGTTTAGTTCATGTGTCTGAGTTGTCTGCTGGTCAGCTCACCTAGGCTGTACTCTGCAGATGATTGTGTTCCTTCAATGTCTGTAGGTTGGCTGAGAGTCAGTTGATTTGGCTGGTGGTGTTCTTTGGATGTCTTCTTTTCTAGCAAGATACTCTGGCCAGAGCAGACGCTGCTATGGTCATTGCAGAAGTGCCAGAGCAGACTCAGTTGCATAAGCACTTTTCAAGTCTTTGGTCACATGGCATCAGCTAACATTCTATTGACCAAAAGCAGGTCACATAGCAACATGAGCTTGAGGAATTGGGATATATTCTTGGTCTCATTATCAGGAGAAACTGCAGTGCCATATAGCAAAGGGAGGGGAAAAAAGAAGAGTGAAAAATTGGGACTATTAGTACAGTCTAATGTTGTTTAGGATATTGAGGTTCTAGGTCAGCCAGGATTATTGGTTCCTTGCTTATTTTTTTGTTCCCTTTATTAGTACAGTTACTTTCTGGTAAATGTGAAGGGGTTATACCACTATGTTTGGATTTTTTTTTATGTATATTTTCCATTTTGGTGAACAATAATATAAAATAAATTGAAAGAAGACCACACATATACAAAAATATAAAACACATTGAAAGAAAACCACAAATAGACAAACAAAAACTTGTATTACAGTAAGGAAATTTTCATAAAATTTACTTAAAATTATTTAATTAAATATTTTTTGAAGTAAGACATAATTATAGCAGTTATAAATACACAACTTAGTTAATTATCCCCAAATGAATACACTTTGTGTCCAGCCAGCCAGGTTTAGAAAGAAAACATTAGGCGAATCTCAGAAACTATCCTGTGACCCATTCCATTCACTGCTCCCTCCTTCTTCCAAAGCTGTGCCTGGTATGAGCAGTATTATTAATGGGACCAAAGTATTATTAGTCTGCGTTGTTGTATGCAACAGTTTTAAATTACTTTGTATTATTTTATGGTCTATATATCACAATTTATCCATGTTATTGGTGATGGTCATTTTGGTTCATTTAAGTTTTTGTCTTCTGTTGGTAATTTTGTTGAGTATTTTCAGTCTATGAAAATAGATATTGTTACTAATTCCTAATTATTCCTAATAATTAGGAATAGTTATTCCTAGGAGTAGAAGGGGCTGAGTTGTAGGATGTTTGTATATCAGCTTTGGTAGATGCTGCCAAACAAGTTTCCAAAGTCTCTGTGATAATTGCATTCCTACCAACAATGAATATGAGTTTCAGTTATTCAACTTGGTATTCATCAGTTTTAATTGAAATACAAAGTACATTGAGCTCTGAATAGTATATATATTTGAGGTAAACAGCATGATGAGTTCTTACACATGTATTCATCAGTATAATCACTGCTGAACCCACGTTATGTACATTCATCATCCTGGAGGGTTCTCTTGTTTCTGTTTAGTTAGTATCCCCCTCTTCCACCAGATAACTTGTACTTTGACTTCTTTCACTGTCATGTAGCTTTTCCTCTTATTCTTCTACATGGTTTTTGGTACAAACATGTTGCATTTCTATTGGGAATATTGTTATGTTACTGGAACATAATATATTTATATCTTCAGTTTTATTAGAAAACAGCTAGTTTTCCCAGTATGGTTAGTTCAAATTATAGTCCCATCAGCAGTGTTTCAGAATTTCAGTTGCTCCAATTCCTTCTTAATACTTGCTGTAATCAGATTTTGTGCTATTGTATTTACAAATTTTTGTTTTTTTAACCTGAAAAATTTTATTGGGGGAAAGTGAGACATTTTAGCAACATGATAAGTGGTAACTATTATATTAGTCACTTGTAGATTGTCATTTTTAAATTGGGATTTTGCACTTTGATATATTAACTGGACATAAATTTATGACTGCTTTAAAAAACGTTTTTAATTGTAGTAAAGTACACAGAACATAAAATTTATCATGTTAATCATTTTTTAGTGTATAGGTCAATACTATTTTCACATTGTTGTGCAACCATCTCCAGAAGTTTTTTGTCTTGTAAAACTGAAACTATATTTATTAAATGACTCCCTGTTAGATGCGCCTCCCCAGCCCTTGCCAACCACATTTTACTTTCTGTTTTTATGAATTTGACTACTCTAGCTACCTCATAAAAGTGGAATCATGCAATATTTGTCTTTTTGTGACTGGCTTATTTTACTTAACATGATGTTTTCAAGATTCCTATAGGTTGTAATGTATATTAGGATTTCCTTCCTTTTTTAGAAGACTGAATAATTTTTCATTGTAGATATATTGAGTATATATATAAATATATATTACATTTTTAATCTACTTATCCACTTTGATAGACACTTTACTTGTACCATATGGCTATAGTGACTAATATTGTTCTGAATATTGGTATATAAATATCTATTTGAATCCTTGCTTTCAATTCTTTTGAATATATACCTGGAAATACAATCACTGGATCCTCTATTAATTCTATTTTTAATTAAAAAAAATTTTTTTTAGTTGTCAATAGACCTCTATTTTATTCATTTATATGCCCTGCTGAGAATTGAACCCAGGGCCTAATGCTGAGCCACAACCCCAGCCCTATTTTTAATTTTTTGAGGAAACTTTATGCTGCTTTTCATAGTGATTTTACATTTTACATTCCTTCCAACAGGGCACAAGGGTTTTAGTTTCTCCACATCCTCACTCACACTTATTTTCTGTGTTTTTTGTTAGCTGTCATCCTGATGGATGTGAGATGATAATCTCATTTTGATTTGCATCTCTCTAACGTGTGATGTTGAGCATATTTCCATGTTTGTTGACCATTTGTGTAAATTCTTTGGAAAAATATCTATTCAAGTCCTTTGCCTATAGGTTAATCAAATTTTTGTTGTTGAGTTGGAGGAGTTCTTTATATTTTGTTAAAATTAACTTCTTGTCAGATGTATGCTGTGCAGATATTTTCACTCATTCTATATATTGCCTTTTCATTCTATTTATTTTGTCCTTTGATAGAGTAAATGTAAGTTTCAATGTTATACAGTTTATCTACTTGTTTGTGCTTTTTGTGTCATTTTAAGAAATTATTTTCAAGTCCAATGTCATAAAGTTTCCCTTTATATTTTATTTTAGGGGCTTTATGGTTTAAAGTCTTTTTTTTTCTTTGCTACCAGGGATTGAACCCAGGGTACATCCAGTCCTTTTTAAAGGGCTGAGCCATATCCCCAGCCCTTTTTTAAGGTTTTAAGACAGGGTCTTGCTAAGTTGCTGAGGCTGGCTTTGAAGTTGCAGTTCTCCTGCCTTAGCCTTCCGAGTCACTGGGATTACAGATGTGCACCACTGTGCCTGGCTTGGTTTTAAATCTGATATTTAAATCTTTGATCCATTGGATTTAATTTTTTGTTATTGCTTTTCTACTATTTGATAGAAACTCCTTAAGTAGAACAGAATTTGTTTTGTCTACATAGGTGTAAGTGAAAGGGTGGGGGTTGTTAAGTACCAACTACTTTATTGAAAAAATATATTTTACAAATGTCAACTCATTTTCTGTTATGAAAAACAGATTTCCTTCAAAATGCCCATAACAGTGTCAGGGTAAATTCTACACTGTTTATTTTATGAGCCCATATAGTATCTGGCCACTGACAAACTTACTGATTTCACTACACATCATAGTCTATTACACTAAGTTCTCAAAAGCATATTCATTCTCCATTCATACACAGTGACATGTATATATCCATTTTATTGTGGTATTGTTCTCTAACTTGCTTTATATGACAAAGTCATTGCAGATTTTCTTTTTTTGTTGTTAGTTTTATATTGGTACATAATAATAGTGGGATTCATTGTGACATATTTGTACATGCACATGGTATAATTTGGCATTTTGACTGAATTTTGGTGTATGGTAATTATGGCATTTGAATATGCAGCTTTCCACAATATTTGTTGAAAAAATTATCTTTTTTCTAGTGAGTGGTCTTGGCACTCTTATCTAAAATCATTTGACCGTATTATGAGGTTTATATCTGAACTTTCTATTTTATTCCATTGTCTCTGTCTGTCTTTAGTTTAGTACCATACTTGTGGGGGTCCTCCCAGCCAGGTATCAGTCTCCCCCCTCGGCCAGCGGGGAGGAGGGGATCCCCGGGAGTCCCCCACACGATGGCTGAGAAAGGTAAAGTCGTCCGGCACGCAATTACCACGCCCGAGCCGGAGAGTTCTGTCTTAAGCAGGAACTGATTTATTGAGGAGAGATACAAGCTTATATAGAGGAGGGGGTAGGTGTCTTATTTCTGAGCAAAGAATGCGGAAGCAGGATGCACAGGGACACTTAGATAGGAAAGTATCCA
>PVHX01027206.1:0-19704 GCA_004024805.1 Geosciurus inauris | reverse complement strand
TTGTTGTTGCAGTTGTATAAGTATGCACATCTCTGATTGTTTAGAACATTTATGAAGAATATCAAAAACATAAATATTGCATGAAATGACATTAATATTTGTTATGTAATTTTCAGAAAAAGCCTGTTTTCTGAAAAGGAATGTTTCCTGAAAATGCACGTGGGCATAAACACACACACACACACTCACACTCACTGTAGGTTCTGTTTCATATAATGGAGGTTGTGCCATTCCAGGTTGTATTTTTGGAATTTGCTGAATCATATTCCTAAAAAATGAAATTGTTTGTTTATTCTATGGTGAAATAGTCATTGAATTTTGTTTTATTTAGAATCCTAAAATTGACAGTTTTTCAGAGAGAGGACACAAACCAGACAGCATCAAAGGGAATTTGGAGTTCAATGATGTTCACTTTTCTTATCCATCTCGAGCTAATGTTAAGGTACTGTACTTGTAGGAATTCCTAACTCAGGTTGATTGTTTCGTCTTCTTAAGGATAAAGTCTCCATTATCTTAATATTGATGTGCTTTTTTTTTTAAGAGTTAAACTCCCTTATTTGAAACTTTTTTTTTCAAATTCCAAATTGAACTGAATAATTCTCTTTGAGGGCTTTGTTGTGAAGTGTGTTCTTTCCCCCTTTTGCCTCATAGATCTTGAAAGGGCTCAACCTGAAGGTACAGAGTGGGCAGACAGTAGCCCTGGTTGGGAACAGTGGCTGTGGGAAAAGCACTACAGTCCAGCTGATACAGAGGCTCTATGACCCTGATGAGGGTACGGTAAGTGGGAAGAACCAAGTTCTCAGAAGCTGGGTACAGACTGGCCCTTTGAAGTTGGTTTCCTACTATCAAATTTTCATGTCAAGCCAGTTTTGGCAGAGGGGCTACAGAATTGCAACACATTTGCATAATGTATACACCTTTGGGCTTGTTTAACAAATGTATTCAATAAAAACCATAAGTACTACAGAAGCCAGACAAGGCTCTTTTGTGTTCCAACTGAGTTTTTCCTAGCCCCCTGATTACTGGAAGACAGTCATTCAGACCAGTGATAGGTTTATACCCAGTGAGTTATTGGGTTGGTCAAATAAATTCCATGTAGCATTTGTTGACAGTCTGGTAACCAGTTGTCTTAGAACAGCAATTAAATTCATCAAAAAAAGTTGGAGTTTCTTAAGCTTTGGAATATCTAAAGGGGAAAGTGAGATAGTGTCTTAAGAAATTTTTTGGAGCATGGGGGATAGTAATAGCCTGGGATATATATATTTTGTCCTTTACATTTTTCTTATGAACTCAAATTTACAGAAAATTGAAAGCCGGGAACCCACATAAACCCTTCACCTAGATTTACTAATTGATTATATTTTGACCCACTTTCTTTGTTATTCTCTGTTTTTCTGTGTATGTGTATAAAAACATATACTTCATAATATATTTCCTATGAGGGAGGATATTCTCTTATATAAACACAAAACAATGATCAAAATCAGTACATTAACATTAATGTAATACTAGTCCACAGTGTCTATTCAAAAGTTTCTCAATTGTCCCAATTTAAGGACATTGGGTTTACCTGATATTAAAATGTATTGTAATTCAATAATTGTGAAACAGAAGATTATAAAGTTAAAAAAAACTGAAGGAAAAAGAACATTAAAAGGTATAAGGATGGAAAACAAACTTATAAGCCAAAATACCTTATGGAGAATAATCAATAAAAACACTACATGTGAGAATAAATATCAAAAGAGAATATGAACATTTGGTTTTAATGCTTGCATAATACTGTGTATTTCCAATTGTCATTTCTAATTGCTGAAATAAGTTCAATATTAGCTAAGATTTCTTCATAATAAATTAGAATCTTGATGCTTTAGCTATCAGATGGTTTAAAATGTCTAATAGGAAACATTTATTTCTTTCAGATTAGCATCGATGGGCAGGATATTAGGAACTTTAATGTAAGATATCTGAGGGAAATAATTGGAGTGGTGAGTCAGGAGCCAGTGCTGTTTTCCACCACAATTGCTGAAAATATCCGTTATGGCTGTGGAAATGTAACCATGGATGAGATAAAGAAAGCTGTGAAAGAAGCCAATGCCTATGAGTTTATCATGAAATTACCACAGGTAAAAGCTCTGATATAATGTAGTTATCCTAGAAATTAGAATTTCAAGACATGAAACTGTGTCTTTACTTCAAAGGTTAAGCTTGTGTTTGAGATGCAAGATTGTCTGACTTTGCAAGGTAAATCCCTTGAATTATTCAGTTATGGGTTTAGAGTATATTCTGATACATAAATAAGATTAAAATTGTATACACAGTATGTGTTAGTAGTTTTTATAACTCAGTGTTCATTTATTTTAATATAATTTATGATACTTTATGATAGTCAAAATTAAAGCTCCTAGTGTCTTCATGTATTTCTTCAGACTCCCTATGCTTTTGTATTTAAAATATTTCAAGAGCTCTTCTATGTTTTCTGTTGTAGAAATTTGACACCCTGGTTGGAGAGAGGGGTGCCCAATTGAGTGGGGGCCAGAAACAGAGAATTGCCATTGCACGTGCTCTGGTCCGCAACCCCAAGATCCTCCTGCTGGACGAGGCCACATCAGCCTTGGACACAGAAAGTGAAGCTGAGGTACAGGCAGCTCTGGATAAGGTCAGTAGATCCTGAACACTTGAAGGACAGCAAATTGAAATTGTAAAGAATTGCAAATTCTTTTGCAGGCAAATGGATGGAATTGGAAAGCATTATGCTAAGTGAAGTAAGCCAATCCCAAAAAACCAAATGCCGAATGGTCTCTCTGATTAGTGGATGCTGATGAATAAGGGAGGTGGGAATGGGAAACATAAGAGAAATAGAGGAACACTGGATGCGACATGGAGGAGGTGGGGGGCAGGAAAGGGGAATGGGTATAGTAAAGATGGTTGATAAAAAAAAAATATATATATATATATATATATATATATACTGTTCATTGAAAGTGCATATAAAGGTGTTTAATATGAAGAATTTAAACTGCTTATAATTTTGTGCAAAGTTAGAAAAATTATGATTGTAACAATTTTTTCTATTTGACTCAACAAATGTTTTCAGTGAACAGTGTGTACAGCTTCTGAAAATTTGTTTTTTTTTCTGTTATGTTTGATAACATGTATTAAAATGCAATTTTTGAGAAAAAGTTTTAAAAAAAATCTCACAAAAAAAAAAAAAAAGAATTGCAAATTCTTGCCAATGCTTTGAGAGTACGGATTGGGAAACATACACATAAGGACAAATGGATCTGTTTCATGAGGCTTTATTGATTTTTATTTTCAGAGGGACTAAATTTTCTGCAGAGAGAAGTGAATGGTATTGACTTGCTTTCACTGTGGTGCGTGAATGTTGATTCAGGCCTATGCTATGAACCATTTGGCTTTGTTTTATTTTTGCACATGGGCTACACTTTGATTAAAAGTAGTTATGTTAAAATAAACGAAGAAATTAATAGAAAAATCGAACTATCCAAACATTTTTATATGACATAAGTTTTAGTAATGACATATTGCTCCTTTCTTTGTTTTTCTGAAATTTATTGTGGTAGTGTATATCTCCAATCTCAGGTCCTCTGAAGTTTAAGGCAGAAGGATTCCAAGTTTGAGGCAAGGATAACAATTGCTAACTTTTAAACTCACAAAGATACTTTCTTTTTCCTACACACCAGTCAAACACAAGTCTGATTCCAATTTCTCTGTATTGATTTGTTTTTTGTTCTTTGTTTTTTTGGGTTTTTTCTTTGGTTTGTATTAGGAATTGAAATTGAACCCAGTGGCACTTTACCACTAAGCCACATGCCTAGTCCTTTTAATTTTTTATTTTAAGACAGAGTCTTGCTAATTTGTGTAGGCTGGCCTTGAACTTTCGATCCTCCTGCCTCAGCCAACTGAGTAGCTGGAATTACAAGCATGTGCCACTGCACCAGCTGTATTGATCTTTTGACATAGTATTAACCTTATATTATAATGGTAATAGCCACTGTTAGCGATTTATTTATCACTCTCAGTATCATGAATGTAATGAGATTGATTATTTCTTATGTATGTTATTATGTGAACCAAGTCATGAAATTTCATTATCAGTAATATTTGTGAATTCTGTTTGGGGCTTGAATGCTAAAAATCAAAGAATAGTCTTAAATGTTTATAAG
Source organism: Geosciurus inauris (assembly GCA_004024805.1). Classification (NCBI taxonomy): domain Eukaryota; kingdom Metazoa; phylum Chordata; class Mammalia; order Rodentia; family Sciuridae; genus Geosciurus; species Geosciurus inauris. The sequence goes on along the minus strand of PVHX01027206.1, from coordinate 15,517 downwards.
AGAGATGTTAGTGCTGTCTCTCTTGTGGTTTTAGTCATTTGTGTTTACTTAAACACAATTGATTCATCTAAATTTATTTTAGTTTAAGGGCTAAAATAGAAATGCCACATTATTTTTTAAGTGGCTACACAGTTATCTCAGTATCGATTATTGTATAATTCACTTTTTCCCTCCAGAGAGATGATACTATATCATATACCAAATTCTTTGTGTGTGTGTGTATGTGTGTGTGTGTGTGTGTGTGTGTGTGTATAGTACTGGGGACTGAACCCTGAGCTATTATTTTAAATTTTGAGATGAAGATCTCACTAAATTGCTGAGGCTGGCCTTGAACTTGTGATCCTGCTATCTCAGCCTCCCAAGTTGGTGGGATTACAGACATTTGTGCCAGAGCACTTGGGTCATACATTAAGTTCTTAAGTGTTTTGTTATCTATTTCTGGACATTTTCCTCTGTTAATTAATTGCTCATTCATGTGCAAGCTTCTCCTTGATTTTACTGTTTCAATTGCTGTAGCTTTTTGTTTTACTATTTTGTAGAGGTTTTCCTCCTGTCATTAACTTCTTTTTCAGAATTTGCCTGGCTACTCTTTTTTTATTAGAATATGAATGACGTAATTTGTCCTTTTAAAATGAACAGTTCTATGCCTTTTAGTGTGTTCACAAGGTTGTGCAATCATTGCCACTCTCTTATTCCAGAATATTTTCACCACCCCAAAAGAAACCATTCACTCCTCATTCTACCCTCACCCCAACCTTTGGCAACCAAGAATCTACTTCTGCTTCTGTGTATTTGTCTATTCTACACATTTCATATAAATGGAAATATACAACGTGTGGTCTTTTGTGACTGACTTCTTTCACTTAACAATGTTTTCAAGGTTCATCAATGTTGTGACATCCACCCAAGTCCTCATTAATTCTCCCAAACCAACATGCAGTCACTGAATAGTTCCAGCAATGATTTGTAGATCTTAGCATATTTGAAAATCATGTGGGGCACTTATTAAGGAATGGAGTTACTGGTCCTCCTCCAGAGATTGGGAATCAGAAGGTATTTGAACTACAATTTGAACTCTCCTGCTGCCGAAGTACATTTTCACCTAACTATGGCCTTGAAGTTCATCAAAATTGAAGTTTACTTGGCAATGACTTCCCTCAAGTGTTTCTGCCAGTCTCTAGCACACCGTGTAACTCAGAGCGAGGGCTTGTCAGACAAGTGTGAAAAACACTTGAGAAGGGTAGAATGTTTGCTTGTTTTTCTTGAGGAGCATTGACTCTATGGTAGGCTTCAAGAGCAACCCATCCTCATACCAAAAGGTTTGGCCAACTGTCTGGCCCAGAACTCAAGTCTAACTTTAATCTTTTATGGTAGAGTGATGCTTACACCCTAATCACATGGAGAGCTGAAGTGTAAATTACTGTCAAATCAATCACAAACAGTACCCATCTAAGGGCTCAAATGTGCACACTCATTGACAATTGTCAATTCTTAGCCTCATGTGTCACAGTTTTGTCCTGTTTCCCTTTAGGCCAGAGAAGGCCGGACCACCATTGTGATAGCGCACAGATTGTCAACAATCCGAAATGCAGATGTCATTGCTGGGTTTGAGGATGGAGTCATTGTGGAGCAAGGAAGCCACAGAGAACTGATGAAGAAAGAAGGGGTGTACTTCAAACTTGTGAACATGCAGGTAACTGCTTCCCAAGAGTTTTGCACAATAAACAATAAAATAACAAATAAACAAACTAAAAACATTTTTCTATGACTGTGATTTATATGTGTAAAATTATGCACATTTGCTTTGACAAAATCAAAATTAGCATATTCACATATTTTATTGGTATATTCTTGGGTTTTTTCCCCTAAACATTTCAAATATGTACCATTTAAATACTATAATTTTAATTACTCAGCAGTAATAACAAGAAATGTGTGAAAGTAATCCAAAGTTGTATATTTGGTTTATTCCTGTATTCCTCTTATAAATAATGCTGCTGTGAGCACAGGTAGGCAAAAAAAGTTAAGTAAAAATTTGCCTTGTTTTCTGACTAGTAGCTTAACTCTCCTGAGCTTCAATTTCCACATTTAGAAAACCAAACCTACAGCCAGGTGTGGTGGTGCACACCTGTAATCCCAGCTCTTTGGGAGGCTGAGACAGGAGAATCATGAGTTCAAAGCCAGCCTCAGCAAAGCCAAGGCACTAAGCAACTCAGTGAGACCCTGTCTCTATATAAAACACAAAAAAGAGCTGGGGATGTGGCTTAGTGGTTGAGTACCCCTGAAGTCAATGCCCGGTACCAAAAAAAAAAAAAAGAAAGAAAGAAAGAAAGAAAACCAAACCTACCATGAGAGGTTGTTGTAAATTTAAAAAATAAGTACCTGGCACAGAAAGACAAGTACTACTTGTTTTCACTTATATGGGGAAGCTAAAAATAGTTAATGTAAGCAAAATAGAGAATAAAAGAATGGTTACTAGAGGCTGGGAAATGATGGGAAGAATAGAAAGAGTATTGTTAATAGGTTCAGGAGTGCAGCTACACAGGAGGAGTAACTTAATGTTCTGTTGCATAATGGGGTAAATATGGTTAACAAACATTGATTGTATATTTTAAAATAACTAGTAGAAATAACCCCAAGAAATGATAAATGTTTGAGGTGATAGATAAGCCAGTTACCCTTATCTGATCATAACACATTGTTTACATATATTGAAACATTACACACAGTGTACCTCATAAATAGTATAATTACTTGTCAACTAAATACATGCATATTAATATATTAAAAAGGAAAAATAATGAAATAAGCACCTGAATATACTGAAGTGTTTAAAAGGGTAAATTTATGATATATTAATTATGTCTCAATAAAGCTATTTTTTAAAGGACCTGATGCAAAATAGAAACATGATTAATGGTAGTTACTTAAATTTGAAAATTCCTCAAAGTGAATATATAAAATGAACTCTGTCATTTCATTTGATAGAAAGTTTTATAAGTGGGCTTGCATTTGCTAGAGAATGTTCTCCAGCAGGACAGGATCAGTTATAGTATCTTTACCAATTAGTTAGTTCTACATGACCTATGCACCATAAAATCCCCTTACCACTTCACTTGTTAAAAATACATAAAATGTTTCTTTAAATACACTTTTGTTTTAATTTCATTAGTGGTTACCAAGACTCTCTGATTTTGCATATGATGACATGGTGGATCCTCAAGCAACACTTTCTCCTTTGGCTGTCCTCCTCCCGTATTCCCTGTAAGAATGACCTATCATCCCATAAAGACTGGCTGGGAGACTGCCAGAAAGCTCTAATCTTTCTATATAATATTCTTTGGATTTTCTTTCCTAGGAAAAGTTGCATATTTTCAGACTGAATGGTGACCTGGTAAAATAGAAAAGGCCTGTCACCAACTAGTCAATTGCTTTGGGCAAGTCACTTAGCCAACTGGGTTTTGGGATCCTCCGTTTTTAAGTGAGTAGAAAGCTTGCACTTTGATGACCTCAGATGCTTCTACCAGCTCTGGAATTCTGAGGTCCTTGGGATGTCTTCCCCTTGACACCCCCACCCTTCCCAGTTCTGAATTGGTCTTTGCCCTCTCAATTCCTTGTTGGAGAAATGGTGGAAAGAACCACGGTATACCTGAGGGTTCACTAGACACTCAAGATAATGCTGCTTCCTTTCCAGCAGACCACAAAGACCAGCCTAGTTTTAATTCAAGTTTGTCTTGGTTTTGTTTCTAAGAAGAACTATCCATGCTTTTCCATTAGGTAGATTGTTGGCTCTTAGTTGCTTCTTTTAGACATATCTTAATTTTTCCTGATATATTCTTACTTTTTAAAGTCCAAGCATTTTAAAATATTCAAACCTATATATCTTAGAAATTTGAAATCACCGTAATCTAAACCCTACAAATAGTTACTGGCAGTTATTTAGAATTTATTTTTCATCTTGTTAGCCTAAAAGAGCTAGACATTACCTCCAGATTTCTTCAACATCTTTCACAAGTTCATTGGCTATACACACACACACACACACACACACACACATATGCATATACATATATATATATACACATATATATGACCTGTATTAGGCCATTTCTCTCCAGTTTTACTTTGTTATGTGTTTGGCTGCAGTGAAGAAGCTTTAAAACTGTATAAAATCAGATTATATATTTTTTTCTCCATGCTTCAGGATTTGAGGTTGTCTTAGAAAAAATGTTCACCCATATTTCCTTTCAGCACTAATTGTTCTACTTTTTACAATTAAATTTTTGAACCAGTTGAAATATGTTTGAATATAAGAAATGAGGGCTGGGGCTGGGATTGTGGCTCAGTGGTAGAGTGCTTGCCTCGCATGCATGAGGCACTGGGTTCAATCCTCAGCACCACATAAAAATAAAAATAAAATAAAGATATTGTGTCCATCTACAACTAAAAAATATTTAAAAAAAAGAAATGAGGGCTATTGGTTTTAAACATATGCTTTTTATCACCTGGTGAAAAGTGACCATCCTTACTTCAGAGCTTAAAGACCTCTTAACTGAAATACCCAATACCATCTAAACCAAGTGCCTTAGATAAGGCACAAGAAAAATATTGTGGGACAGGTAATGTTCATTTAGTCATAGAAGGAGGCTAAGATCTGAATGAGATTATTGAAAAAACCATCCTTTGAGATGGACCACTTCTCTCTCTCTTTTTTTTTTTTGATACTAGAGTTAAGCACCAAGCAGAGGTGCTTAACTACTGAGCCACATCCCCAGCTCTTTTTATTTTTATTTTGAGACAGGGTCTCACTGAATTGCTTAGGGCCTCTCTTAGTTGCCGAGGCTGGCCTAAAACTTGCAATCCTCCTGCCTTGGCCTCCTGAGCCACTGTAATTACAGGCATACTTCACCGTGCCCAGTTGGACCTCTCATCTTGATAGCCTGGATAAGGAAGAAAAAATAAGGGGAGGCATTCAAGAGAGGTGGTCCATTTTGACTTGCCATAAGCTAGATTCTGGAGACTTCTGGCTTGAGCAGGTAGTGGGAGGGTGTGAATGAATTTTTAGTTGTCCTTTAGGAAAATGAATATGGTAGCAGTGTGAGAGCGGATGCAAATGAGAATGCAGTACATCAGTTATAAGATTGAGTCTTTAGCCCAGGTTGGGTTTTGGCTGGGAGATTGTATAAAATCATCTTAGCAATGAACATACTGCATTTTAGTTCAAGGCAATATATAAATGCATACATAATATTTTGTCAAGTGTTGAAAGCACCTGGGAAGTGAAGATAAGATGGCATGCTGAGGTCATGATAGACACACTGCTTCAGGTACAATAAGGTGCTAGCCAAGGATTGGGTTTGAAGCAGAACTGAAGAGGAGGAGTGAGAACAAGGTACATCTACGATGACTAAAGTCTTGGACAGACCATTCAGATGTGTACTTGGACATGGAAGAAATAAACAGGGAATAAGGCCCAAAGTCCAACTCTAGGCAGGTTGGATGTTCCCTTATCAGGGTGTGAACTAGAAGTCCTTAAGAATTGACCTCAAAGTCATCAATGGGGCTAAGACTGCCCATCAGGTCACCTGGGGTAAGGTGTGAGTCAGAGCAGGACTGCAAAGGCGAAGGAAGAAGATTGCACTCAGCCAGACAGTAGTTATAATTGTCTCCTGTGAGTAGTGACCAGGCCTTTGTTTAACTTAACTTTTGTGGAACTTTTAAAATGAGTCATGGTAATGTTTTTATTTATTATTTTCCCCTTTTATGGTGATCATGACATGTTTTCTGGATTATTTCATATTGAGGAAATTCCTGAATACTTGCTTGATTATGAAAAATATATCTTTAAATTTTTACAAAATACTCATGTACTCTAATGCTTATATTATTCAAATTGAGTTCAACCTGTCATTTTAAACCTTTTCTGCCTCTGAGTGTTGCAACACTTCTTTTAATTTTTCTTTTTTAAAATTTTTTATTTGTTTGTAAAACTTCTTTATGGTTTTTCAGTGAATCTTGATTGGGAAGCTGTTATGGAATCTGAAACTCTTGACATGTGTAATATTTACAATTGCTTTATGATCTGAATTTGGAGGTTACATCCATCTTGATACACAAACACATGATGTAGCATTTTGTTTTTCTTTCAGACATCAGGAAATGAGATCCAGTCAGAAGAATTTGAAGTTGAACTAAATGAAAAAAAGGCTAACAGTGGTAAGGCCCCAAATGGCTGGAAAACACGCATATTTAGGAGTTCTACCAACAAAAGCCTCAAAAATTCACTAAGACATCAGAATGGCCTTGATGCAGAAACCAATGAACTTGTAAGTTGATTTTTACTCAAATTAAGTCTTTTACTTTATAGTTTTGCTGTTAGAATTCTTAACTTTGCAAATATTTTTCAGGCACAGATAATTTCTACAATGAGCCATACTCTTTAAACAAAGGAAATTCCAAATTTTAAATGTATTTGACAGTGAATTAAATTCCAATCAGCAATGGGTTTCTAACCAAAAGCCAAATGTTTTTTCTGATATGTGGATGCTAATTCACAATGTGTGTGGGTGGGACTAGGGAAGAATAGAGTTACTTTAGATTAGGTAGATGGGAGTCTGAAGGGAGGGGAGGGGGCATAGGGGTAGGAAGGATACTAGAATGAATGAGACATTATTACCCTATGTACATATATTACTATATGGCCCCAGGGTATTCTACATCATGTACAACCAAAAGAATGAGAAATTATACTCCATTATATATAATGTATTAAAATGCATTCTACGTTCATGTATAATTAAAACAAAGTAAAAAAGAAATGCAGGTGAAAAGCTGAGGTCCACAATGGTGGCTCCACAATTATTGGGAACTTAGGCTCCTTTCATATTTATCTCCACTACCATGAAACATAGTTTCCATCCTCAAGGACACTTCATAATCTAGGATGGCTCCTGAAGTTCTAGTCATCATCCCCACATTCCAGATAGCAGGAAGGAACAAAGAGATTTTCCAGAAGACCCATTCAGTACTTTCACTTAAAAGTCATTTGTCATCAGTTAAGCACCTGGCCATACCCAACCACAAGGGACTGTTGAAAACTGTGTCTCTTTACCATATGCATTTGAATTAGCTTAGAATTCTCTTACTAAGAAAAAGGGGGAGAAATCCAGAAATAGCACAATTATATATTCTGTAACACTCCCTCCCTGAAGACTTAAGATATTATTAAGGGAAATCATTTTATGATAGGGAGGAGATACATCCTAAGAAAAAATATCTTCTTATCTCAAGCTATGTTTTTGGTATAGTTTGATGCTATTTGTTGATAAAGGCTGAGTTTATTTTTACTCTTGTGTTGGCTTGAAGAAACGAATTGTACCGAGAGTTCATTGCATTCCTCTCTCTCTGCCCATATATTATTTACTGAAGAAATTACAGGAGCCATTCAGATGTCTTATGTTTGATATGTTTATAGAAAGAAAAATGAATGATGATTGTATTATTGTGGAGCTTCATTATCATAAGTAAGATAAATAATTTCCCTCCTTTGGGCTATGAAGTTATCCATTTTTCATTTCCTCCTTTATTGCAAGAGTTATTTTGCTAAATATTTATAAAGGCCAGTATTTTAGAGGAACACTTCTCTTGAAGAAATGCACAGAGGAGAAAGGAGGGAAAAAGAAAAAAGCCATGTTCAACAAGATTGTCCTAAACACCATCATAGAAGGATAAAAAAAAAAGCCAAAGGAAAGGGAGAAAAGAAGTCTGTCTAGAGGGACCTGGAAAGGCTTGTTTGTGTGTGTTGAAGAGCAGCAAAATGAGGAAGAGACTCATTTATCATATTGGAGAGAAGGACTTAAAGGTGACTTTTAACTAGGGAGGGAAAAAACCCTACAATACAGAAATAGAAAAAAATGGGTAATTTGAAAGAAAGGAGCTGAGTGGAACCTATTCTATATTCTGTGTTTTGTAGACATAAATATAACCTACTAAATGACCTTAAGGCTATGGAATTCTATATCTACCTTTACCTCTAGTTTAATGTTAAAATGCTTCTGCAGTCAGAATATTGTTTATGAGACCTGAATCCTTCATGCTTGACAGGACATTTAGTTCAGCATTTGCTAAGAATTTGATATGTGCCAAGAATTGGATTATTTCTAGGAACACAGTCCTCACCTTTTTACATATTCATATACTAGCCAGATACGGTTGTGCACACCTGTAATCTCAGAGACTCAGGAGGCTTAGTTAGGGGGATGGCAAGTTCAAAGCCAACCTCAGCAACTTTGCAAGACCTTAAGCAACTTAGCAAGACTCTGTCTCAAAATAAAATTAAAAAGGGGTTGGGGTTGTGGCTCAGTGGTTAAGTGCCCTTGGGTTCAATCCCCAGTTTAAAAAAAAATAATCATACACTAGAAAAGGAGCTACGTGAACAAAATGAAGAAAAAAAAAATCACAACATAGGATAAGCTATGAACTAGGAGGTATCTGCCCAGGAAATAGTTATGAAAGAAAAGGGGCAAAATTAATTTTTAAAAAATTTGTTTGAGTGATTGCAGAACACACCTATAAACCCAGGTACTTGGGAGAATAAGGCAGGAGGATCTCAAGTTTGAGGCCAGCCAAGGCAACTTAGCAAGACCTTGTCTCAAGAAGGTCTGAAGATGTAGCATTTGCCTAGCTTGTGCAAGGCCCTACATTTATAAGGACATTAATCCATCTACTCATGTGTATTTTCTCATTTGACTCTGACATCCACCCTGTTAGAAGGGCAGGACTGCATAATCACTATACTATGCTGAGAAAACTGCAGCTCCACTCATGTGACCCAGTCATGACAGTCACCTGGACTCAGAGTTATGTAAGTCCAGAGCTGGTACTTGGATTCCAGGGCATGTTGTGCCCAGATTCTGCTACCTGTGAATCTGCTGATGTGAGGACAGACAACTGGTCACACTGTAAAGATTGTCTCTCGGGTGAATGACTCATGCTCAGCTTGTGCTGTGTCCTCAGTGGGCTTTGTTAACATTTTGTAACATACCATCTTACTCTCTAGCAATCTGCTAGTCATTTTCTACACCTTGTTTGCGAGATCCTTGAGGGCAATGGTCATGCTTTTTCTGTCTACCAAGTCCAGTAATTGCTGTGTTATCACCATTTTGTACTGATATTTATATATTCCAGGATGAAAATGTGCCACCAGTGTCTTTTCTGAAGGTCCTGAAACTGAATAAAACAGAATGGCCCTACTTTCTGGTGGGAACAGTCTGTGCCATTGCCAATGGGGCACTTCAGCCAGCATTTTCCATCATATTTTCAGAGATGATAGCAGTAAGTTTGAAAGCATCACATAACAGCTTGAATTGAGTCAGTTCATCAGCTGCTTCTCATCCCAACCTCACCCAACTGGCTCCCTTCCAGGGTCAAGAAGCCCTAAATTAAACTAAGCCAAAATCCTTAACTCCTTTTTGAGGTAGGCTATAAAGGAAAAAGAAAAGTAGCTTTTGAACTGTTCTAAATTATGATATAAATGAACTTATAAAGTGCAAAATCAATGCAGAGGCATTCTAATTAGCTCTCTTCATTTGGGTGAAACTGATGTCAATAATCCTCATCTGCTTGTGGAGAGTTGCTGGCACAGGTCTCACAGGGAGGTGGGAGGGTCTAGAGGAGAGGGAACATTCAAGTCACAGTGTTTAATGAATCTAGGCTGTGGGAGTAGCCTGGCCTTGCCTTGAACATGTGGGTAAACTGTGTTGAGATGCTTTTTCTGAATTTTTTCGCCTATAAAATCAATCTACCTCATAGGATGGTTAAGGTCAAAAGAGATCATACAAGTAACTAGGTAAAAAGCATTCAAGAGTATCTGCCTCATGGTAAGTACGAAAAAAGTTATAGCTACTACATCGCTGCTTTAGCAATCCTTCTAAGACTTGGGGAGTCTGAAACTAAAAAAGAAAAATCACTATCTAATCATTGCATTCATAGGGTGATACTTATAGAAAGTTATCCAAAATATCTTGTCTCTGTCAAATACAGAATTGATGTTGTATAACCACCTTAGTCAACCTCTAACATTGTCAGAGAGACTTGCTGGTTAAGGGTGAATCATCCTCCATCATGTTAAGAGTTAGACTTATGACATTGGACATTGGTCTACAATTAAGACCATAAACCAAAAAATCAAGAAACTAAAAAGCACCCTCCAAATCCTATTAAATATCAAAATAAAGGAGTCTCTGGCTCTCTTGCAAATCAAGAGCCACTGGGCCTGTATGTACGTTTTTGGGAATCTCCAACATGGAAGGTGCTTCTCTAGGCACTGGAGATATATAGTGCTACACAAAATAAACCAAAGTGGCAGATACTCAGCACACACAAACAAAAATATACCTAATGTGTCATCGGTTAACAAGTGTTTTTAAAAGGAGAACAAGAGGACAGAGTAGCAGAGAAAGGGTGCTGTTTCCGATGGGATGGTCAGAGGAGGCCCCAGGGAGTGATAAGGAGGGTTAGGCTGGGCCTGGAGGCAGGGAGGAGACAGGCAGAGGGACCATTGAGTACAAAGGAAGAGGAACAAACACTAGACTGTGGAAGCTCTCACAGAACACAGCCCATGTTAATTCATTGTGCTCAAATTCATAGAGCCAGGGAGTAGAAGGAGGTTTCCAAGGGTTTTGAGAAAAGAGAATGGGGAGTCATTTTTTAATGGGATGATGGAAAAATTCTGGAGATGGAGGGTGGAGAAGGCTGCACAACATGAATGCTGAAATGCCTTTGAATTGTACAATTGAAAATAGTTAAAATGCTGGGCACAGTGGTGCATGCCTGTGATCCTAGCTGCTTGGACGGCTGAAGCAGGAGAATCACAAATTCAAAGCTAGACTTGGCAGCTTACCAAGACCTTGTCTCAAAATAAAAAGAAATTTAAAAAGTACTGGGGATGTAGCTCAGTGATTGAGCACCCCCTGGGTTCAATTCCTGGTACAAAAAAAATTTTAAAGTTTGAAATGGTTAATTTTATGTCTATTTTACCACAGTTATAAGCCTTACATATTCAAAACTTACATTGGAAAAAATGTGACACTCAATCCATTATTTAGGGGAGGAATAAATAAGAGTCCACCAAGTCATCCAAATGATCATTTTGAATGTTCTTCCGTAGATTTTTGGACCAGGGGATGATGCAGTAAAGCAGCAGAAGTGCAACATGTTCTCCTTGCTTTTCTTAGGTCTGGGAATTATTTCATTTTTTACTTTCTTCCTTCAGGTAAGTACCCAGGATTTACCCTTTTCATCAAGTGTGTGTAATTCAATTAGAAAAATTATGACCTAATGAATTGCAAAAACAACTGGCACAAGCCTGGTTTAGAGGGCAGACTCCTCACCATGAGGAACCTGACTCCTCTGTGCGCTGAATTTGCTCCACATTTGACTTCACCAAACGTTCATTATCAAGGAAGGAGACTAGAGTTCATAACAGAACCTAAGAACCACTTAAACAAACTAGTGGCAAACAGGGGTGTGGGGGTGGAATACAGTACAGCAGCGTTTTCTTTTTTGTTGTTATTCTTTTCAGGATATCAAGTAATTTTGACCTTGTCCTACTTAGTTGATGAACTATTAGAAAGAACACACACATTGCATTCACGTGCTGTTCATTTGGCCAAAAAGAACAAGTCACACCTGCTCCAGTTGTTCTTTCCTACCTAATTACACTTTTATGAAATCTCTTTTATCTCATTTAACCCAATGGGCATCCCATAGGCCTTTCAAATACAACCCATGAAGTCAGTAAGATAATGTTTCCTGGTTGCGTCCATCATGCTTCTCTTTTATCATTGTTGAGCCAGTGGCGACAGTGAGCCAGGCTTTTTATTTAGGAATCATTGCTTTGCTAGTAGCACCTCAGTGATCTCCTCTAACCTCAAGGCTCGGCACATCAGGGAGTGAAGTTTCAAAGGCTGCAGAACAGTGGGCTGATGCATAGCAACCTGGCAGCAAAAAGCAGGAGGAGAGGAACTAGATAAGGAGCATATGGGGCAGGCTTGTCCCACACTGATTCCTTGCTTAGTAAATAGTTCTGATGTGTGCTCCCCAGAGTGCCTGCCATCCACATGCCTACCTCACCACTCACAGCATAGCTGGAGGCTTACCCATCCCAAGTGTCCCAGAAGCAAGCCCAGCGATAGACATCTGGGCTACTCTGTAGTCTATACCATGGTATTTAGAAAGGGAAAGTGCCTGACAAGGAGGCTTGGGAAGAGCAACCTAATCGTTCCCCAATCTGAGAGCAGGTGGAGCTGTGATAGGGGATCAGTGAACTCATTTGGCATATAATGCCAAGGACATCCTCCCTCTGCACCACATGAGCCAAAATGTATTCCTGTGTAGAATTCCATTACTTTTATTTTCAACTCTTGTATTGAAAGTACTGGGAACACACTGAAAGTTATATACAGTGACTTTGTCATTGAGATGTTACTCTTGAAAGTTTTTGAAAATGAAGCCTATTGAGAATGGTTTAGAGCCAAAACTGGACACTTTTATGGTTTTCAGTCATATGATTCTAATGCATACTAATGATTCATCAGTGTATGCATTTTAAGTTGAGACTTTGAATTAATATTTGGTCCTAGGCATTTATTATTTGAATAATTGGTTAATGTACAACTAATGCAAAATCGTTACAAATATATGCATTCATGTCAGGATACTAGTGACAATCAAAAGGGACAGAGCCTTTTTTTCTCACACAGGGCTTCACATTTGGGAAAGCTGGAGAGATCCTCACCACAAGGCTGCGGTCCATGGCTTTTAAAGCAATGCTAAGACAGGTATGTTTGTGCACTGGAGAGTGCCTTCTGGGTTTTCAGAGTTTTTTCATTTTAGGCCTCTTCTAGTTCTTTTTTTTTTTTTAATTTTTTTTAGTTGTAGATGGACACAATGTCTTTATTTTATTGCTTTGTATGTGGTGCTGAGGATCGAACCCAGGGCCTCACGCATGCGAGGCAAGCGCTCTACTGCTGAGCTACAATACCAGCCCCCTCTTCTACTTCTTATTGGCACACTGATGTGCATATTTTCTCCCACTGTATCCATACAAGGATTGATCAGGATCCTGCAAATTGTCCCAGTCCCTCAATATCCAGATATTTCTCAGGGTCCTCATGGAAGTATGCATAATTCCAGTAGATTTTTTAAACTTATTCTGAAATTATCTCTATCCATGTGGACACTATCATTTCAAGATATGTATCTCCTCTGTGGACCCCACACCAGCCCTGTTCAGTCATTGGAAACTCTAGGATGCCTTTATACAAAGGAGAAGGTAGTTGGTAACTTGCTTGTTCCTGTACCACAATCAGTCATACTAACTGTGGGTTTTCAAAGTCGGTGCTCAAGTTTTGTTTCTGGCTTAACATTAATTCACTTGTTAATTCAGACATAGCTTACCATGTACCAGAGAGTGCTGATACATTAAAATCCACTCTCTGCTCCTTTGGTAAGTTTGTATTCTAGTGCAGGACATATGGGGAAATGCACAAACATAAATTCTGTATTTTGATGGAGAGGACCTAAGAGAAGAATATCACCCATCCCACTGACAGAAGTTTATTACATTCTTGTTCACACAAGCATACATAGCAGATATTACATTTTGAGCAAGTCTGAATTGATAAACCTTTTTTTGAAAGCATCTTTTAAAGTCTTGTGAGGTAGAGAAAATTCTTTTATATGAAGGTAAAAGATGCTGTGGGTGAGTAGCTAATAATTAAAGTCAAATCTAAGACATACTCTTTTAAACAAAACAAAAGCATGGTGAGAAACCAGGGCTTAATTTCTACTGCCTGGAATGTTTAAGATGGGCATATCACACATGACTCCACTAGTCTTTATGAGAGATGACCCTCTGTTGGGGCAGTGGTGTCCATAGTACATGTTGTGATGATTAGGGGCTTGAATACCACGATGAATCTGGCAGTGGATGAGCCCTGCCACAGATGTCCCAAAGAGCCACTGGGAGGTGGGGCCAGTGGACTGTGTATGAAGAGGGTGTGCTCCAGGTTGGGCAGGACTGTATATCACATGTAAGGTCTCCCTTAAAATTCAGTACCCACGTCTAATGTGGATATTTCTTCTGCATTGAAACTTAGGGAGTTTTCATCTGATCTTCTTTACTTATTTAATTTTGAGCTAATTTAAAGGTATATTTTTTACCGTAGGACATGAGCTGGTTTGATGATCACAAAAACAGTACTGGTGCACTTTCTACAAGACTTGCCACGGATGCTGCCCAAGTCCAAGGAGTATGTAGTCTACACTTTATTTGTATTTTTCTTTAAAAACAAGCAAAATACACACAGCATAGCTGCATCTGTTAAGACTATCTCCACTGGAAATAGTAGAAAACCCAACTCAAACTGGCCTAAATAGTTAGAGAAAGGTTAGACTTCAGGGTTGATTGATCCATCCACTCAAAAACCTCATCAGGGACTCAGGTTCTTTCTGTCTGCATGGTCTGAGCTCCCTCTTCAGTGTTGGCTTTGTCCCTTTGGTCAGAGGTTGACCACTGGTAGCAATTAGAGCTACAGGTTTCCTTGTTCTCCTGTGGGGAAGGAGCGCACACCTGCCTCAACCTCCAAATAAAAGTCCTCCCCTTACACCTGATTTGAGCTATCTGGGTCACATGACCAGCTCTGAATCAATAACTGTCTTCAGGGCAAGGCTGTGCCCTGACTGGCTTAGGTCCCACCATCGAAGCTGAGGAGGGCTACTCTGAAGTTTGCTGCTTCCACACAACAGAAGAGAGGAGAAGATATATGCCAGAGAGTCCCCTGCACTGGCCACAAGTGGCCCTCATTTTTTGAGTGGTACACTAATTCAACCTTATATGTGCTTTGTGGTAGACGGTCTCTTAGAATGTGTTCACTTTGTAACATCGTCTCTGTGGGTATGTTCATTTCTGTCATTCACATTTGAAGCAAATGGCCTTTAAAATTATTGGAGTATATTGGGGTCGGCTTCCTCTTTGAATGGCACCTTCATGAGCAAGTGCATATGTCCCCACTGCCCACCACATCAGAGCAGTAGATAACTTGGTGCTATAATGTTGGTCACATGGGCACAGAGGAATATGCTAGAGGCACAACAAAACTGACCTGCAGAGCCTTATGAGTTAAGCACAAGTGTTTGGGATTATTGCAGTAAAGAGTAAATGTTAGTGTAGACACAAAACCCTTGCATCATTCTGACCAAGAGGACTGGATCATGGACTTGGAACTTCTATTGCTTTTATCTTCCAGGCCACAGGAACCAGGCTGGCTTTAATTGCACAGAATACAGCTAACCTTGGAACTGGTATCATCATATCATTTATCTACGGTTGGCAATTAACCCTTTTGCTGCTATCAGTTGTTCCAATTATTGCTCTCTCAGGAATTGTTGAAATGAAAATGTTGGCTGGAAATGCCAAAAGGGATAAAAAAGAACTGGAAACTGCTGGAAAGGTGGG
>PVHX01027205.1:0-19708 GCA_004024805.1 Geosciurus inauris | reverse complement strand
AAAAAAAAGAAGAGACATACATTTATTACATTTAAAAAAATAAAAATGGATATGATGTGGAGAGAGGTGACTTGAATTACGGTCTCTCTGACTGCCTCATGGTTGCATTGTCCTGGGAACTTCCTATACAAAGGTTCAGGTCAGGGTGGTCTAGTTGCTATGGTGAAGCCCAACCAGAGGAGGCTCTGGGCAAAAGGCGCAGAGCTGTATCAGGGTGGAACTTGAGCTCAGGCACCAACTCCCAGGAATAGAGAATTCTGAGAATAACAAAATAACTCTAAAGTCCTGCCAGTCCTATGTCCTTCAGATTGGCTGCTTTGCTAAAATGTTTCCAAAAATAAACTTTTGATGATAAAGCATATATGATAAATGTTCTGTACCAGCTCTGGATCACTGCTCCTCCATCTGAGGTCAGTTTCCCACCTATCTTAAGCTTTCTATGTGTGCCAGTTTGTCATTTCGAATCCCCCATCACCCCTGACCAGTTTTTCTGAATAAATGGCTGCTGCTGAGAGATGAGGCCATGGCACTAAGGCTACTGAGCACAGAGAAGGACAGACAATTCCGTTTTGAGGAATGGAAAGGGAACAGGAGGCCAATCTTTGCAGAGGCACTCTCTAACTTAATGCATGTTTACTGAGTGCCCTGTGCTCACTGTTTAGTAACTATAAAGAGCTGATGTCTTTCCCATTTCCAAGGGAAATTCAAGAATTAGCTAAGCAACCCAGAAGACTCAGAACTATGTTCCTTATGCACACAGAGCTATGTGGCTGCTCATTAGCTTCCTGCCAAAGGGGACAGGCACCCAATAGACCCCTGGACTTGAAAGACTTGAAGATCAATACTCACATGCAAAATCACACCTGTGGGAGGGCTCCCAGGATAGGACATTGCTGGTTACATCTGTGCTCTTTGAAATATACTGGAGAGTGGCAGATGGGGAGGGATCACCAGAATGAAGACCAGCAACTCAGAATGATGATGGCCTTGATGCACACTGAGGTGCCATTCAATTTGAAAACAGAAAATGGCCCTTGTGTTCTAAGCCAGTAGAAGTCAAAGAAATAAAAATTCATCCCTCTTATCTCCTGCACCCACAGGCATTCATTTCATGGCCTTAGGTGATAACATTCCCTATCCCAGGAAGTAGAAGGAGCCCTGGACCAGCCTTTGCATGCCCCATAGGACCATGTAATAGGCAGAAGTTCAGTCAGTTTCCATGTCACTAAATAAAACCCTGAAGATAACGACGACAGCTGGTGATATTTTGCCTTTTTTGGCCACACCGCTGGGAAGAAACTCAAAATTGCTCTGCTCTGATCTTAACTCTCTGAAACTGAAGAAAGAGTCCATAATTTCTGGAAGAAATTATGATGCGAAGACTTTTATCCCTAAGCTGTGGAGGTTTTCTAAATTTCAGCCAAGTTTCTCTGAGATACAACCATGCTCTGACTCCATTTCCAATTCTCTTGTCAAAGATGCAGTTGGGGGCTGGAATTATAGCTCAGTGGTAGAGCACTTGCTTTGCATGTGTGAGGCACTGGGTTTAATCCTCAGCATCACATAAAAATAAATAAATAAAGATATTGTGTCCATTTACAACTTAAAAGATATTTTTTTTAAAAAAAAGCTACAGTTGGACAGTCAGGAAGTGAAATATATCATGGGACAGTTTTCTGTCTGATGATGAACCAAAGGATGACCTCTCTCACTTTCCTTTTCTTCCTGGACATTTACATATAGTTTTACCTGTTTCTATGTTTTGGCTAAGCCACCAGCAGAATATGAGCCTCCAAAAATCTATCAATCTCTTCAATTCTGGCTTTTCTGTTTCTTCCTTTTTCTTCTTCTTCTTCTTCATGTTAGTGAGGATTGAACCCAAGTTGTCACACATGGTAGGTAAGCAATGAGTTATATTCCCAACTATTTCTTCATTTTGATACAGGGTCTGCTCATTGGCCCAGGCTAGCCAAGAACTCATGGTCCTCCTGTCACAACTAATCTGGTCATTAGGATTAGAGATGTGTATCCCCCTGCCTGGCAAAGGAATAATTTCTAATCAATTTGGTTTAATATCCAATGCCCAGCATGCACAAAGCAGACACACAGTAGGTGCTCTATAAACAACTGCATGTTGCTGGGCTCAGCTTTAGAGTGTGTGCTTAGGGTGAGGTAGCACCCACCTGTAACGTGATTCAGGGGAGCTGAGGTGAGAGAATGGCAAGTTCAAGGCCAGCCTGGCCAACTAAGGGAAACCTACCTCAAAATTTCAAAAATACATACATATGTAAACATACACAAAAAAGGGAATGTAGCTAAATGATAGAGCGCTCTGGATTCAATCACCCCTACTAAAGAGACAGACAGAGAGAGAGAAAAGGAAAGGGGTATAGTACAGTGGAAGAAACCTTATTTAGTATAGGAGCAGTAGGCCCTAGGTTCTATCAGTGGTGTTGCAAAAGTAGATTTAAAATAGAACAACTTAGCGGGGCCCAGTGGCACAAGCCTGTAATCCCAGCACTTAGGGAGGCTGAGACAGGAGAATCGCGAATTCAAAGCCAGCCTCAGCAATGGCGAGGTGCTAAGCAACTCAGTGAGACCCTGTCTCTACATAAAACACAAAATAGGGCTGGGGATGTGCCTCAGTGGTCGAGTGCCCCTGGGTTCAATCTCTAGTACCAAAAAAAAAATTCAAAAAATAAAATAGAACAACTTACATAGCTTCTGGAAAGGCTCACATCTCCCCTAAACATCATGCTTTAATACGAATTTTAAATGGCTTTTGTTTCAAATATAGAAAAGAATTTCTGTGTCTTGAAGGAATTACAAGGAATTAAAAGCAAAACATTCTAATAAACCATTTCCAACAGATGAAACAGCATCCTTACGTGCTATTGCAGGCAACACAACTGAGGCACATGAATGGTAGTCTAAGCATGTGCTGAGACCATGAGAAGAACTTCCCTCTAGGAGCAATGACAGAACCCATTGGTCCTTAGCGTCGTAGTTTTGCACAACCCCGGCTCAGAGCCCCAAGTCGGTTGCCTTCCTGACACAGGAACTCCAGTTCTGCGGGCCGCATCAGTGTCGCCTCCACTCCTTGGAGTCCAGTGAAGCGTGAAAGAGCACTGGAGAAGGTGCAAGTTCCACCCTTCCGGAAGCTGGACACTACCCTCTCAGTCACCCCAATCTGATGCTTCTCATCCGCCTGCTCTTGCCTTGCGTCTGAGCTGTGGGTTGGGGGCTGCAGGTGAGTTCCGCTGGTGGCGAAGGTTCCTGGGCCTTTTGGCTCTGCAGAGACTCAGTGGCCCTGGCCCTGGCATCAGTACAGTCCTTGGGCCTGGGAATAGGCTCCACTTGAGGCTATGCTTCTCAGACCACCCTGGGGATGCTGCAGTTGCTGCCGCTTCTGCAAGCTTCTCCTTCCTCCACATCAGGTGGTGGCCCATTTCTCTTTTTGATTCCACATATTGGAGGCATATGCATATGCACTAAAAAATATATATGTATCTCCTCCTCAGGACTCACAAGTAGGGTAGAGCTTCCAGGATAAACTTTAGGGTGGAGGTGTACACTTTAGGCTTCACATGGAAATGGATTTATATACAAATGGATAACCACAGCCCTGCCTTCCTCTCTTCCACCTGGATACTTTTCCTTTGTATGGTGTAGATTTTTTTCTTTTCTAGGTGCTGGTGTGCAAAGCCAGGCCTGGATGTAGCCATGGGAAGAAAGAGGCACTTAAGCCATCACCTGGATGAAAAGCTGAAAGCAGTGGGAAGCCTGAATCTTTGCCCTGGAGGACTGGGGTGAAGGGAATCTGAATGCTCTTGCCCCTGCATTTTCTTGAAAATCAACAGGGTAAAGTCCAGAGTGTGAACCTAAGTAAAAGGGCAGGCTCTAGATTAGGGAGAGTCTTTCACAGTGTTAGTTTTACACAGTTTCATTCTGAAAATTAGTTTTCTTAATGAGTGGGACCATTGCTGGGGTGAGGGTTGCCACTATGTAATGGGATTTAATCTTTTCCAATATCTCATTTTTTGAATTAAGATATCACACTGTAAGTTATCAAAGAAAACTTTGTTGTTAGCTGGGCACGGTGGCTCAAGCCTGTAATCCCAGCACTTAGGGAGGCTGAGACAGGAGAATCGCGAGTTCAAAGTCAGCCTCAGCAATGGCGAGGCGCCTAAGCACCTCATTGAGATCCTGTCGCTACATAAAACACAAAATAGGTCTGGGGATGTGGCTCAGTGGTTGAGTGCCCCTGAGTTCAATCCCCAGTACCAAAAAAAAAAAAAGATAACTTTGTTTACAGCTCAGCTTTTAAAATATGGAATAAATATTAAGATTTTGCTGTCAGAGAGGAATTATATTTTAATGCTATAGTTTGAAAGAATTGGAAATATTCTCACACAAGGATATTCTAAAAGTGAGATATATCTTCCACATTTTTTCTTTTCATTTTTGAGACAAGATCAGGAAAATTGCCAATGCTGCCCTGGAATTCATGATCCTCCAAAAAGCCTTAGATTCCCAACTAGTTTGGATTTAGAAGAACGCACCACTGTGCTGTGGTTCTAAAGCATGGAATTTTTCCTGTTTTTCCGGTATTGATGATTGAACCCAGGGTGCTCTACCACTGAGCTATAGCCACAGCCCATTTGATGTTTAATTTTGAGAACAGTTCTCACTAAGTTGCAGAGTGTGGCCTTCAATTTGCAGTCCTCCCCTGCCAGTCACCCCAGTGCCTAGGATTCCTCTGTGCACTGCCACACCTGACTCCTATATCCTGTACCATAGCATTTTGAAAGGATGTGAACTATGGGGTTTGTCCCCTTGCTACTACTGGAACCCTCCTGCCACCATGTGAAGGAGTCCAGGCTAACTCAAAAGCAAATGACTGTGAACCTCTGTGGTGAGACAACTTCATCAACAGAGTCATCTCTACAAGACCCTTGAGGCAGGTGGGCCCCAGACATCCCACCACTCACTGCACACATGAATGAGTCCTACTGAGCTGCAACAAACCCAGCACAAGGCAGAATTATCCAGTGCAGTTGACTCCATATTACTGACCCTCCAGAATGTCAACTAAATCAATGTTGGTCAGTTTTAAAGTCACTCATTAGCTAGACAGCAAAATCCAATGGATACCCTGATTTTTAGTGGTAGTGTTTTAGTGGCCCTCAACTGGGATCTCATATTCACACCACCTGCCTATGTGACTGCACACCATCTGCAAATCACCTCCCCATTCCTGTGACATCCAGTGTCCTGAGTGCTGGCACCTGTCTTTAGTTCACTATGAAGTATGTTATCTTCTTGTAGGCCACATGTCAGGATGAACTCTGGTGGGGCATCCTCACTTTCTAAGCACCTAAACAAAGCTGCACTGTAACAGAAGAGGGCCTTGCCTAGAACAGCTCGCCCTGTGTCAGGCAGACAGTACCTAGGGCTCTGAGTCTAACAAGTTCCAGGGTTTCTTTAATGGTGACTATCCAAGACCTGGTCCTGAAAGTTTCCCTTGTATATGGTGACTTAAGTGAGTTTGTTTCCAGGACATTACCAAGATCAAATGAGTGCAAATTCCTTAGAATAGGGCTTCAACACTTGAGAATCCATCCTTAAACTCTGTGGAAAACTGTAGCAGTCCTGTAAGTTAATCCACATAGTTGGGCCTTATGGCACACACCTGTAATTTCAGCATCCTGAGGAATTGAGGCAGGACGATCTCAAATTTAGAGCCAGTCTTAGCAAATTCATGAGATCCTTTCAAAATAAATAAGAAATGTTGTGGAAAAGCTCAGTGGTAAACATGCTGGGTTCATTCCACACTCCTCAAGAAAAAGAAAATTTTAATTTCAAAAAAGGTAACCTAGGGACCCACCTGGCTGACACACAGAGAAGGCAGAGCAGACCAACCCCAGGCCAATGTGCAGAGGAGGAAACCAACAGCGCATGCACAGAGGAGGAAACAACTGTGCATGCATGGAGAAGGATATCGTGCTGTGGCACCCCATCTACCAGCTGGTGGCTGTCCCTGCCTACATTCGTCTAGTCTCAACAGCCAGAATAAGTAAGATCATCCCTGAGGTCCCTGCAGGCCCAGTTACACCAGAGGTGAGGTATTAGTAACTTGCAGGGACACTACAAGATTATAGGGTAGAAACTGTAATATCTCAGATCAGCATTGCTAGAGAGGAAGACACATGAACAACATGAAAAAACAAGGGAAGAAAATGCCCCAAACAAATCAAGATACTACAGCAACAGAATCCATTGACAGCACAGTAGATAAAATAAATGTCAGAGAAGGAGTTCAGAATGTACATAATTAAAATGATCTGTGAAGCACAGAATAATATAAGAGAGCTATTATAAGCAACAATTGATCACTCCAATAAGGAGATTAGAGAGCAAATACAGGCAACCATTGATAACTACAACAAAGGGATAAAAGAGCAAATACAGGGAGCAAAAGATTATTTCAAGAAAAAGAGACTTTGAAAAAGAACCAAGCATAAATCCTTGAAATTAAGAAAACAATAAACCAAATAAAAAATTCAATAGAAAGCATCACCAATAGACTAGAGAACTTGGAAGACAGAACTTCAGACAATGAAGACAAAATATCTTGAAAATAAAGTTGAGGGGCCGGGGTTATGGTTCAGTGGTAGCGTGCTCACCTAGCCTGCGTGAGGCACTGGGTTCAATCCTCAGCACCACGTAAAAATAAAATAAAGATATTCTGTCCACTTGCAACTAATAAATAAATATTTTAAAAAGAAAAAAGAAAAGAAAGTTGACCACACAAAATGGTAAGAAACCACGAAAAAACATCAAGGAATTATGAGATAACATCAAAAGACCAAATGTAAGAATTATTGGAATAGAGGAAGGCACAGAGATACAAACCAAAAATGCACAATCTCTTCAATGAAATAATATCAGAAAATTTCCCAAACATGAAGAATGAATTGGAAAATCAATACAAGAGGTTTACAGGACACCAAATGTACAAAACTACAACAGATCCACACCAAGTCACATTATAATGAAAATGCCTAACAAACACAATAATGATATAATTTTAAAAGCTCCAAGAGAGAAGGAGCAGATTACATACAGGGAGGAAACCAATTCAGATTTCAGCAGATTTCTCAACCTAGACCCTCAAAGCCAAGAGATCCTGGAACATCATATACTAAGCTCTGAAAGAAAATGGGTGCCAACCAAGAATCTTATATCCAGCAAAATTAAGCTTCCAATTTGATAATGAAATAAAAACCTTCCATGATAAACAAAAGTTAAAAGAATTTACAGCAAGAAAGCCTGCACTAGAAAGCATTCTTGGCAAAATATTCCACAAGCAGGAAATGAAAAACAACAATGAAAATCAGCAAAGGGAGGAACTACACTAAAGGAAAAACCAATCAAAGGAGAAACCAGGTCAAGTTAAAAACCAAAAATAAACTAAAATGAATGGGAATACAAGCCATATTTCAATAATAACTCTAAACAATAATGGCCTAAACTCACCAATTAAGACATAGAATGGCAGATTGAATTTTTAAAATGACTCAAATTGTGGAATTCACATGGATGTTGGCTCAGGGATATGCCTACAATGGAGCAAAGGACTGTATTAAGAACATCAGTTGAAGATAAAAATTGGTTATTGTGCTATCCAATGAATTTCTTATTCTTATTCTTCTATAACTATATAAGTAAGGCAATTATTTTTCTTTCTTCTTTTCAAATTTTTCCTTTGTTTTTAGTTTTCTGTAATTTGGTTATAAGATGACTAGGCATTGCTTTATTTATTCACCTATTTATATTTGGTACTTATCCTACTTGATATTCTCTCAAAATCTGTGCTTTTAGCCGGGCGTGGTGGCTCACGCTTGTAATCCCAGCACTTTGGGAGGCTGAGACAGGAGAATCGCAAGTTCAAAGCCAGCCTCAGCAATGGCGAGGTGATAAGCAACTCAGTGAGACCCTGTCTCTACATAAAACACAAAATAGGGCTGGGGATGTGGCTCAGTGGTTGAGTGCCCCTGAGTTCAATCCCCAATACCAAAAAAAAAAAAAAAATCTGTGCTTTTTATCTCATCTTAGTTTTTGAAAATTCTTCAGATAGTTTTACTTCAAATATTTTTTCTGCTGTTTTCCTTTTTACTTTTTGTATTCTAATTATGTGTGCTTTATTCTTTTATATTGTCCCACAGTTCTTGGATTGCTTTTATTTCCTTTGTATTTTTGTTCGGGAAATTTTTAATTAACTTATCATCAAGATCATGGTTTCTGGAGCTGGGGTTGTGGCTCAGTGGTAGAGCACTTGCCTAGCATGTGTGAGGCATTGGGTTTGATTCTCAGCACCACATATAAATAAAGAAAATAAAGGTCCATCAACAACTAATAAAAATATTTTTTTAAAAAAAATCATGATTTCTTTCCTTGGCAAGAAATATATAATTTAATTGATAGCATTAGAAGGCATTATTCATTTCCATTTCTGCATGGTTGATTTCTAGAATTTTGTTTTGATTCTTAAAGTTTTCATTTTCCCTAACATAGTTTATAAGTTTTTGCATGCTGCATATGTTATTCCCATTAGAGTATTTAACATATTAATCATAATTACTTTATTTTTTTAACTTGGCAATTCAAACATGTATGATATGTTTGAGTCTGATTTTTATCTTCAGACTACATTTTAGCATGCCTTCTGGCCTGCCTTGTAATTTTTTGTTGAAAGCCAGACATGTTTTATTGAATAACCAAAAAATGGGGTAACTTAATCAGTATCAGACCACTGATAGGAGTATTTATTTTTTCTGGTGAGGACTTGTCTGGTGTTTAATGCTTGCAGCTAAAGGTGCCAGAGGCTTTAAGTTTTCACTGAGGCTTTATATCACTGTTTGAGTTTGCTTAAACACTACTTCAGGGCGGAAGAATCTGTGTATTACAATTCTTTCAGCTGTAATTGATCATTCTTATAACAGATCCTTGCTGTTGTGCAGGTCAGATATGGGACAGAGAAATTTTTTCTTATCCAATCTTTGAGTGGGTCTGTGTCTGAGGGCTATGATGTTCACAAGTGTTTCATCAATGTGTACCACCCCACTGGCACCCTTACTCCCATCTCTGACTTTTTCCTTGAAACTTTGTCCTTAACTGACTTCATTTTTAATTCACAACCTAATCCTATCAGAGCCATGAGGTCTTTTTGGAATCTTCAGTGGGAAACTGGTAGGGTATCTGGAAGGAAAACTGGGGAACTGTGAGGGTTTCCCTAAGTCTACAGGACCCCTATGTTTCCTTAATCTCAAATTAACCCATATTCTGTCTCCAGCCGTTCTTCAAGATTATATATAGCAGTTGACAGCTCTAGCAGTACATTGTTGGTTTCAAGAAATGTAACTTGATTTTCAGACATTTTTGTTACTGTAAGGATACGATTGATGACTTTTGATTACTTAACATATTAGAGATGAAACATAAAGTCAGTTTCTTAATTTTAAAACAATGTTTAAAAACTTGTTTAATTTTATTCATTCTTTCCATCTCTATACTCTTTTTCCTTCTCTGATTTTCTTTCCATTTTATCATCCATTTTATTTGGGAAATGCTTTTTGTTGAATACAAAAAACCAATGTGATTAATTCTATTTCATGTTTTTAATCTTATTCCAAATATTCTGTGGACTGTTTTTAATTTCTTTATGTAGAATAATTTATATAATTTTTATATATTGAATAGTTTATACTTTTTCAGATCTATATTGTATTGTTTCTACTTATTCTTCCTTAAATGATATTCATAGATTCTATTGGATAATTAAAAATTAATAAATAAATTTTTTAAAAAGGTAACCATGATGATTTAAATGTCTTGAAGAGAAGAAAATGTCATCCCTGAATATTAATTTCTGTGCTCTTAAAATTCTGTATTGTATCTTTGCATGGTTTCAATGGCATGTGCACACAGATTTATAACCAGTGTTGGCTGGGGAGTTCCACCTGCCATCACATTAAATTTGGATTCACACCACTCATGGAAGGGCCTGCTGTCCCACTCCACAAATGAGAACAGGAGGCCTAGATGATCCCAAACTACCAAAGACCCTGTTTTTTGTTTTGTTTTGTTTTGTTTTTAAATGTTTATTTTTTAGTTGTAGGTGACAGAATATCTTTATTTTTTATTTTTATGTGGTGCTGAGGATCGAACCCAGTGCTTTATGCATGCTAGGCGAGCACGCTACCACTGCACCATAATCCCAGCCCCAAGACCCTGTTTTGTTTATGTCCCATGTCCTTGGTCATCAGGGACATTGCCCCAGTGAAGGCAACACTCTCTGCCTGACCACCTTCAGGCAGTCACTTCTGTCCCATACACAAGGACCTCTATCTCACCTCCTGCAGGATGGCTTTTGCATATCCTCTGCTACAGGATCCATGAGCTCTACTGAGGGATGCATCTGCAGCAACACAGTGCTGGTGGTGGCACAGGCTGGTGAATGGATTCAGCATGCAACTTTCTATCTGTCAAAATAAAATTTTATTACTCTAAACCTTACAATGGCATCCTAAATAATGAAAAAACTTAGCATTACAAAATACATAATTTCAGAGGGGAGGGAAATGATAGCTGTGGTGGGGGGTCTGGAACTCAGTAATGCTCAGAAGCTGACAATGTGGGAAGTGTGCTAGACGGCATTAGCACTAGACCAGTGGGAAAATGTTCCATCAGAGGTGGAGTTGGTGCTGGCCTGAGAGCTTCTTGACGTGGAGCCTCTGGCATTTGGCTGGCTGAAGTTTATGTTGCTGCCAGAAGAGGTGACTGCAAGAGAAAACATCCTCAACATGATTGCCTTTCCCTGAGCCTTTCCCAAATCACAGACATACCCTGCCTCTGAAAATACCCAGCCCTTCTCTTCACAACAGGACATCTTCCCACACTATGGTCCACCAGCTGTAAGATGTCAGGCTTATCTGCTTTGGGACCACATGCCAGTTCCCAGTGGGACCAGCACAGATTCCTCTGTACACACACCTTCAGTCACCCACCCCAAGCCCCTCATCAGAGGCCTCTGACTCACTGGGACTTGTGTTCTCCTTCTGTATAAGGAAGCTCTGGATATGGAAAGTCACTCTGCTCCAGGCATGGTAAGCAGCAGGAAGGTCCTGAGAAGCCTCAGCTTGTCCAGGTCCCAGGACCTCCAAAGTCTTCTGGGTACAAGTATAGCCACATTTCAATGATGGAGCAGAAAGTGCTACGGAGTTTGGAATGAGGCAGAGAGCCATGAGGGGCTGGGCCTCTCCTTTAGCTAGAATCTCCCAAGGCCCCCTGCACGATGTACTTCCCAAAGAATGGCCAAGCAGGTCACAGGCAACAGGGCAATGGGGGCAATCCTGTGAAGCACATGTGTGGGTAGGGGTTCCCCATACATGCTGTCTAGCCTCTATACAGAAAAATATGGGCAATCATGGCTCCAATTGGCTTTGTGTAGGAGGCATCCTCACAGGGCTCATCTCTGAGGCCCGAGCCACTCCTCTGTTCCTTGGCTACCCCTCTGGATCCAAAGACCATTCACTTCTTTACTTGAAAGCACTCCTCCTCAACATCTGGCTGGCGGTTTTCATACCTACAGAAGGCCAGGAGGGTGTCACCTCTTACATCCTGTACCCCTCAACTTCCTAGAAGTCTGGTGGTATTGACTACCTTCCCAAGAGTAATAGAAGTTCATGAGGGCTGGGAGTTTTGTCTGCACTGCTTCCTGAATAATAGGCTAAATGCCTGCCAATGGTAGGCACTTCACAAATATTTGAGCCATGAATAAACCCAACCTGGCTATCTCAGGGCCTTTGCCCTCTCAGTCCACTTTGGGAGTCCCTTCTTTGGCTACATGCAGATCAGGGGCCCTCCCAGATGTAATCCATAGACTCCCAAATGTAGAGACTGCTTTTCCTGAGGCATCAGGGCAGTGAGACCTGAGGCAGAGAACTTCCTTGAAGGATAGGAGACAGGCCCAGAGGAGAAGTTAAGAGCCCTTGGCAGCCTATTGCACAAGACCGGGCCTGACATAAATACTCCCAGGACTCATGCTACTTGGTCCTCTAAACACTCAGGTGCAGTCCACTGAAAACCATAGTTTCCACCGAGTTGACTAAGGCTCAGAGCACTATCCAGCATTCCAAGCACCAAACATGGAGATGGCCAGGTCTCTGGTCTTGGAGATGATATGCACCTTTTACACAGCAGCTCCAGCAACTTCTGGGTACCCATCAAATTTAAGTAAGTGCACAAAAATTCATGGACAAAAGAGATGTTTCCCCTCTGCATGGCAGGTACCCGACCATTGATGATGTCCTCAAGAAGGAGTGCCTTGAAAGTTTCCACTAGGCTGGACATATCCACTGGTGGAACTTTGTTATCTTCTCCCTAGTATGGTGGACCAAAAAGGAACATTTAAACCTGGAAATAATAGTAAACTACAAAATGACTCACTGCCATACAATCAAGTAAAAAGAATTTTCCTCCTTATTCTCAGGAAGTATGAAACACAAGTGCATACACACACACACACACACACACACACACACACACACACACACATTTAGGTGAGTGTCTGAAGCTATCTAAGGAGGAATCAGAGTTGTGGGCTAGCCTAAGCTCACCTATCATGGACTGCTCTGTCTCATTCCTTGGTTCCTTGAAAAATTTTGCCAGAGACAACAGGGCTGAGCACTGACCCAGTGCCTCCACACCAGGAAACGCCCCTACTCAGGGCTTTCCTAAGACATGATCATCCACACATTGGTAGACAACAAGAACTCATGGCTCTGGACTTGCTCTTTCAACACAGGTGAGCAGAATGGGGCTGTGTCTGGACTGTGGGTGCCTGGCTACCAGGGTTCCAAATTCTGTTTGTTCCATTGCCAAGGAAGTGAGGTCACTTCCTTGTGGACCCCTTACCTGAAGTGTTTCCTCACAAAATATGAGCCATCTAGCCTGGCTGTTCCCTCTCCCCATGACACATGCACAAGTGGATACGGTTATACCAACACATTGTAGCTCAGGTTTCAATAAAGCCCTGGGTAGAGCCACCTTCCTAGGTGTGGGGAGAAAGAGATCAGTTGAGACCCATCCCCTCCTTTTGGCTGTGTGTGTGACACTGGATGAGTCGTTACACCTTGCAGGGTCTCCCTACCTTCCCACAATGTTTCACAGGGATTATTCTAACATCTGCTTTTGAGGTTGTCATCAGATGTATGAGTCTACACATACCTGTATTACCTGTGAAACCCTGAGGCTAGAGTCAATAGGGTGATAATTCACAAACACAGAGATGGCACAGTTACAGAAAGGGGAGGGACAAAGGATGACAAAGGATGACATGACATCTCTACCTAGATCTGAGTCCCATAGTGAAGAAAGTCCCTTCCCTATTGGCCATTCATTCTGCACTCTACACCACTGGAAGGTTGAAGTGACTGGTTTTCAGAGATTCTCCCTCTGTAGTGGATCTTCCCCAGTGGCATCCTGTGAGCTTTAGAAATGCCTCAAATGCCTCTTCTCAATGTAGGAGGTCTTCATGCCATGGGAGCTCCCAAGAAACACAACATCCAGGAGACCAATATCTATTACTCCCTCCCCTCCTGGTGGACACAAACCTGGACATGGCTTCTAAGAAACAGAAATTCACAACTGTCAAGGGAAATCCTTCCAGAGGTTGAGTTATGGGAAGTCTCGTTTCTGTCCAGCTCACTGCCACCTGCTTTCCTTTGGCCCATGTCATCCTCCTTGTAGGAAATGAAGCTGAGACATTATGAGCAGGCCTGTGCACAGCCCCAGGGGCCTCCATACATGAGTTTCTTGGCCAACAGAGAATATGAAGGCTCAGCCACACTGGCTTCTGCCAATAAGACAGGAATGATTTTGGAGACAGATCCTTTTGGATGCGCCTCCTGAAGGCCAGAGCCCAGGCTCCTGACAGACCTAGACACACAGGCACCAGCTGAGCTGGGCTGGATCCTATTGCTCAGAAACTGTGACATCCTTACTGTCTGTAGCTGTCAGCCCTGGAATGCTGCCCACAGCCATAGACAACCAGTATGGTGACTGGGTTTCCCTTCACCTCCCATCTCCCAGTCTCTTCATCTCCCAGTCTCTCTAAAGCCACACTGGTCTCCTTCCCAATATCCTGCCCTGCCGAAGGACCTCCCTCCACCCCCCAGACTGTGCACTGCTCAGGCTTCCCCATGGCATTTCTTCCCCAACTGATCATGGCTGCTCCCTCTTGTCATTCTGGTTTCAACACAAGTATCACCTCACTGACACTTTCACACCTGCCCCTGGTCACCCCAGCCTCTTTCCCCTCTTGTTCCTCTTTGAAATAGTTCTTGGTAAAAGATGTCCTGAAAATTTCTCAGGCTTCCCTCATTTCAACAGTTCAGCATGATTAACCCCTGAGTTCAGATTCATAACCACCCTCCTCTTTGTTGGTACCTGTATAACTGAAGACCACAGCACAGAAGGGATGCATTCAAACCTGTCAGGGGCTTTTAAGAGGACTTGATGTTGTATGACTTAAAAATTAGGGAAGGCTGCAATTCTTCTTCCATGTCACAAAACCCCACATGTTCACTAATATTTTAGAATTTGCAGTCTGATACACCCCTTCTATTTTCTACTTGGGGTTATGAAAGTGAAGCATCACATTTGAAGAGTGTCTTGCCCTTCCTGGGCAGTATCATGAACACTGTCACCTTTAATATCCTGGTTATGGGATAGATGTTCTCCCTGGTTATGAAAAATGGCACATCACCTTCTGCTGATTTTCTGACCTTTTTGTTTTTTGTTTTTTGATCTTGCTCCCCTTCACCATTGGTAAGCAGTATTTTGAAAATGAGTACTTATGTTTGTGACAAGGTGACAGCAGCATGTATCATCCCAATATTTTTGTGCTTTTGTCATAAGGGAAGACCAGAGAGAGGAGAGCTTAAAGGGGCTTCACAGCAGAGGGTACTGCTGGGATTCTAGATCTTTGGGGGAGAAGTTGGCATGGTGGCAAGCAGAGACCTGAAAACTCAGGAAATGTCAAGGAGCTGGCATTCCTGGGCTTCCATTTCTAAGTGCCTCACATAGGTGCAAAAGTTTGGGTTATAAAATTCATTGATCCAAACAGTGGTATATATATACAATGGAATATTATTCAGCATTAAAAGAGAATAAAATTATGACATTTGCAAGTAAATGGATAGAGTTGGAGAACATCATGCTAATCGAAGTAAGCCAATCCCAAAAAACCAAAAGCCAAATGTTCTGATAAGTGGATGCTGATCCCTAATCATGGGAAGAATGGAGGAACTTTGGTCAAAAAAGAGGAAGGGTAGGGGATGGGACATGGAGGCAGGAAAGATGGTGGAATGAGATGGACAACAATGCCCTAGGTACATGTATAACTGCACATATGGTGTAACTCTATATTGTGTACAATCAGAGAAATGAAAATGAAAATTCATTTATGTACAATGAATCAAAATGCATTCTGCTGCCATGTACACCTAATTAGAATAAATGAATTTTTTTTTTAATTCACTGATGCAAAAAATACATGAAAGAACAAGGATGGAGTGAACCAGCCGCCAGTTTGTACAAGAGCTGGGCCATCACTCGGTGTGTGGACTTCTCATTCTGCATGTCTTCAGGGCAAGCCTGCTTTGCTTCTCTCAGGAAGGCAGCAGGCCACTTTCTCTTGTCCAGCACAATGGACAGTTTACCATCTTCCAACTAAAAAGAAAAAAGTCTACATAGTGAAAACAAAGAAGCATGTCAGAGGGCAATATTGATTCAATAACTAAGGCTACTGGGCAGAGAGGAGGACAGACAATTCGGCTTTTTGTTTTCTTTGGTTAGAGCATTATAACTATACATAGTATTTGAGTTCATTTTGACAAAATCAAACCTGCAAGGAATTTTTTTTTTGGTGGGGGTGGGGAGTACCAGGGATTGAATTTAGGGTCACTTGACCACTAAGACATATCCCCAGCCCTATTTTGTACTTTATTTACAGACAGGGTTTCATGAGTGGCTTGATATCTCACTTTTGTTGAGGCTGGCTTTGAACTTGCAATCCTCCTGCCTCAGGCTCCCAAGGCACTGGGATTACAGGTGTGCGCCATGTCGCCCTACCCACGCAAGGAATTTTATTTCAATCCCCCCTTCACCCTTTTCCTCCCCTCTCCTCTCCCCCTATTCACCCTCCTCTACTCTACTGAACTTCCTTTCTTCTACATACTCATAAAGGTGAAATTCTTATTTGGTCCGTTTACATGTGAATTTAACAATGTTCAGTTAAATTCATTTCCTTTTTTTTTTCCCCCTCTCATTTCTGACATGGCATGCAGCCGGCACACTGGTCCCTGCCGACAGGTGGCAGCAGAGCAATAGAGCAGCAGAGTGATGCAGAGGCAGAATGGTGGCCGGGGCAGACACCAGGTCCGTTCAGCGCTGCAGCTGCAGACATGGCCCCTCCCTACCGAGCATGTGCGATTCCGGACTTCAACCTTCAGCTTCATAAACGGAAGAAAATGGAAGTAAGGCAGACCTGAATGGGATTACAGGGCTAACCTGAGGTCACCTTTTGCCCCGTGGGAGTTCAGTTTCTGCGCACACTTGAATAAATCCTACTCTTACACTCACTCATCCTGGTCTCTGGATTTTATTCTTGGAATCTGTGAGACAATTTCTCCAGAAGAAGAAATTGGTAGTGAGTTGCTAAGGTCGGCTTGGCGGGCAGAACCCACCATAAAGAATTGCAGCATGATTCTGGGCTGCAGGGGCCTGCAGCTAACGCAGACCCCGCCTGCCAGCAGCGAAGAATCCGGCTTCAGCTTTAAAACTGCTTCAGCTCCCTTTTGGCATGAGCAATGTCACTCCACGTGTTTGACAAGGTCCAAGCCTGCAAGGGAACCCGGCAAAGCCTGTGCTCCTGCACAAGCCTCAGGCTACTTCTCCTGAACAATAATAATGCTGGGAATAATTACCTGGGGAAATAAACAATTGGCCCGTTATGAGAAATGCTGTAAAACAAAAAGGAATTACGAATATATAACCAAGTGTACACAATTATGTCCTGACTGGTCTTACAAAAACGAAACTAATTCTACTGAAATAGCTAAGGCACACTGAGGTCATGAAAATGCTTCATTATTAACTTCCCCACCTAAACCAAAAACTTTAAGATTACTCAAAAATAGAAATTATCATAAGAGAGTGGTTCCTACGATCCAGGGAACCACTTGGCTTACAAAATTGGAGGATGACTATGGCTCCTCTCAGAGGAGCTGAAGTAAACAAGATGACTTTTCCACCCCCCACAGACCCTCCTTTTCCCTATACCGGAATTTATGATGAAAATGGCAGACATGATAAATACTAATGGTAAATGGGTTGACTTACTAATGACGTACTAAAGCTTTGTACTAATGGTACAAAGCTTGCCCTTTCTTAAGAGACTGGGATGATTTCATCCCTGGTATTTGAAAAACAAGAAAAATAGAAATGACCTAATCAAACAGTAAAATAGATATTATAGGAAATTACCTTGCAGACATTGCCTAAGAGAATATAAATAAGAATTAAACCTACTACTTGATATAGTGGGAGACAAAAAATAGAATTCTATACCTTTTCTTCTTTATTTAGCATGATAACCTTTACTTATGCAGACATCTTGTCTCTTCACCTTTGTATAACTTTAAGATTGTATACGGTCAATAGAGTTATGAGGAAATTGTGTAGGACGCCAATAGGAAAAGTGAAAGAAAATGTACAAGAATGAAATTCTTTGTAATAGAGTAAACACAGCTAGACATGGAAAAACAATGTTCTGGACTTCCTTGTGAAAAGATATAAAAAATAAACCTCATGGTCACTCGAGAGGGACCTTCTGATGCAGTAATTGAGTTCCTCTCCTCTCTACATTGCACGGACTCTACACCTCCTTCAGGACCCCTGGACCTGCCGGGGCTGGACCTCGGCACCCTTTCTTCCTCCCTCATTCTCCTTGTTTTCCTTCTACTCCACTGATCTTCCTTGTGTCCTTATGATATCCAATCTCCTCCCAACTGCTGCCTTTCCTTATTTTGCTTTAACTTCCCTAAATGAGAGAAAAAAATTAATCCTCAATTATCTGAGCCTGGTTTATTTCACTTGCCAGGATTTTCTCGATTTTAATTCATTTAACAGCAAATGCCATTATTTCATTCTTCATGGCTGACTAAAACTCCATTGTGTGTATATACACATTTTCCTAATCCGTTCATCTATTAAGGGACATCTGAGTTGACTCCATAATTTAGCAATTGTGAATTATGATGCAATAAATATTGAAGTGGCTGTATCACTATAGTATGCTGAATTCACATCTTTTTGATAAATAGTGAGGAATAGGAGAGGTGGGTAATATGGTGGTTCCATTCCTAGTATTTTAGGAATTTCCCCACTACTTTTCAGGGTCGTTATGCAATTTTGCATTCTCACCAATAATGTAAGAAGACCTATTTCCCCACATCCTTGCCAGCATTTATTATTTGTGTTCTTGATAACTGCCATTCTGACTGGAATGAGAAGAAATCTTACTGCAGTTTTCATTTGCATTTTCCTAATTGCTACAGCTCTGAACTTTTTCATTTATTTCATAACCATTTGTATTTTTTCTTTTGAGACATTTATATTTACTTCTTTGCCCATTTATTTATTGAGCTATTTGTTTTTGTTTTTGTTTTGTTTTCATCCTTGAGTTTTTTGAGTTCTTTATACATTTTGAATGTTAATACCCTGTCAGAGAAACAGCTGGCAAACATTTTTTCCCATTCTGCAGGCTCTCTCTTCCCTCTTAATCATTTCCTTTGTTTTGCATAAGCTTTTTAATTTGATGACATCCCACTTATTGATTCTTGGTTTGCTTTTGTGAGTTACATGGGTCTTGTTGAAGAAGTTGATACCCACACCAATACGATGGACTGTTGACCCTGTGTTTTCTTCTAGCAGTTGCAAGGATTTTGGTCTAATTTCTGAGTCTTTGATCTATTTTGATTTGATTTTTGAGGAGGATGAAAGACAGAGATCCAAGTTCATTATACTATATATGAAAATCCAATTTTCCCAACACCACTTATTGAAAAGGTTGTCTTTTATTCAATATATATATATATATACATATATATTTTTTTTTGCACCTTTGTCAAGTATCAGATGCCTGTAAAAATATGGTTTCATAAACTCAGTTTTGAGGAATAGAAAGGGAATAGGAGACCACTCCCCCGTGCAGAGGATACTTACTAACCTATGCATGTTCACCTAGCACCCAGTGAAACACAAGAAGCTGAAGTCTTTCCCTTCTAAGGAACTTCAAGAATTAGCTAACCATCCGTGGTGAGTTAAGACCATCTTCTTTGTGCACACTTAGCTAAGTGACTGTGCATTACTTTCCTACCAAAGGTGACAGGCAGACAATCTGACCACTGGATTTGAAAGACTGAAGCTCAATCCTCATATGCAAAAATCCCTGTGGGAGGGGACCCAAGCCAGGACATTACTGGATGCTTCTACATTTTGTGACAGCTATTGGTGAAGGCAGAGTAAGAGCGATGGCCAGAATGAAGACCAGCCAAGGAGAAAGGTGGTGGCTTGACCTGAT